>OX459110.1:7476969-7629469 GCA_949775045.1 Metridium senile
TAAGCAATGCTAGTCCAGGACAATTTGAACTGATCACCGAGTTAGCCATAGGGTGCCTTTGAATCTTTCTATTTGTAAGCATTCTGTTGTGTTCGTTGATGAACTGTTAAAAGTTTATTACCTTATATATTCATGAGTTGTTATCACGTTTGTTTTCGGAAAGTTTCCAATAAAAACATTTTCAATGTAAATTGTTATAATAATTGTAACGTAATATATATATAGAATGCATGCCAAAAATATTTAGCGCTTTTTGCATTTAGCCATCAACTATGTTTGATTATTGATGTAATTCCAGTTCCATGTTATATTATGTTATCCAGACAAAGGATATTTGAAAACATTAAAAATGTAACACAATTCAAATTAAGGAATATTGCCTTAAACCCATTTAAAACTGTAGTTTTACTTCAAAAGTTATATAATAAAGCCAATTTCCATTATGTTTTTGCTGCTAAATAACTGTTTAATTCTTACAATTATACAAAGTGAATCGATCATGCCCTAGTTCTGACTATACAGCTGATACATTTGCATAAGTGTAAAGTATTGGAATTTTTCGATATTTAAAAAAAAGCAATACCAATTTAATGTCAAATATAACATTATTCTTATCAGAAATATGAATATATTCATCAAACCTCTAACGTACAGGAACAACATACCTAAGTTTACAGTCATTCATACCTAGGTTTACAATCATTTCTCTTGCGTTTTTAAATACTTGTTCTGTGACTATAATATAGAGGGTATTACATGGGCGCGCGGAGATACGGATTTTATCTTCCAGTGATATCTCACGAGTGAGCGCCGGTGATCGAACGAGTGAGATATGATTTGAACACGAGAAGATAAAGTGCATATCTCCATGTAATGTTCTGTTTATTATATAAACTCATGACAAATGAAATAGCAAAAGTTTTATCAAGATGTGCATAAAAGATATAAAAATCTTAACAAATAGATGGTAACGTGTTATTTCACATGTGACTGCTAACATGTTATTTTCACAGTGTGAAGATATAACTTTTTTCGCGCGGGAGATCGCCTGATATTTTACTGAAGTTTATATAATAAAGTTGTATACTCTCCGATATATTAAAATGCTTATTGTTATCTTTAATCTTGTTATTGAATATCTCACCCGACATATGACGAATGACATTACCAATACCGGTATAACGTGACTAATACATCTAATTAAGGCCCGAGCAAACGCACGCAACATTGTTGGCCAACATTGTTGCGATAAGGTTTGTTGAACACAAGAACAATTTAAGGCCCGTGCAAACGCACGCAACATTGTTGGACCAACATGGTTGCTCCAACATGTTGGGCCCGTTTAAACACCCTGTTGGATGATGTTGGATGAAAGTCATCCAACATTTCTTTTGTTCTCGTGTTCAACAAACCGTATCGCAGCAATGTTGGCCAACAATGTTGCGTGCGTTTGCTCAGGCCTTAAGTTATGTTATCATTAAATGCTAAATAATTGACTAAAATAATATTGTAAAAATGCTTAATTTTACTCCTCTTACAATTCGCAATTCAACTGCCTATACATCGATTTTTTACCTATATTTATATCAAAACTCTAACAGGAACAACATACCTAAGTTTACAGCCATTCATACCTAGGTTTACAATAATTTCTCTTGCGTTTTTAAATGCTTGTTCTGTGACTAGTGTTGTATACTCTCCGATATATTAAAATGCTAATTGTTATCTCTAATCTTGTTATTGAATGTGACGAATGACACTATCAATACCGTTGTAACGTGACTTTAAAGGCCCGAGCAAACGCACGCAACATTGTTGGCCAACATCAACATCAACATTGTTGCTATACGGTTTGTTGAACACGAAAACAAAAGAAATGTTGGATGAGTTTCATCCAACATCATCCAACAGGGTGTTCAAACGGGTCCGACATGTTGAAGCAACAATGTTGCGTGCGTTTGTTATCATTAAATGCTAAAATAATACTGTAAAAATGCTTAATTTTACTCCTCGACAATATATATGAATATGAATCCAACTCGATGCGGATCCAATTATTATTATTATCTCAATGGTATTGTAAAACACATTCTTAGTTAACGCAAACTGTGGTGTTTGTTAAAAAGACACACTTTGAGTTGACGCGAACTGTGTGTTTAAAAATATGGCCTATAGTCCATGCTTTGAAACACACAGTTCGCGACAACTCAAAATATGTCTTTGTAACGAACCACGTAGTTCGCTACAACTCAAAATGTGTTTTGTTTTCCACGGAATCACACGAATATATACACAATAGAGTTTTCTAATATGACCGGCAGCAAACAGCAACATGCGAAATTTAAAATAAAAAGGTTGCGTTTCAGCAACAGTATATAGTTCTTTGTTATTCTTAGGTGTCTCTGTTTCTCAGACGCATTGTTACTCTATTGTCGTTTTCGCCAGTTTCTGTTAGCCTCGAGCTTTCTTGTATAGAGTGGGCTGTCAGCAACTCCACTGGGATAGTTAACCCAAGTTCATCCCTACAGTTTGGGCAGGGTATACCGCAATTATGGCACAGTGGCATAGGTTTCTCTGTGAAGAGAGGTACTATGGACATCGGGTTGGCAGAATCCAACTTTACATTGCTATCTGGCAGGGAAGGGTTTTTTCGTCGCCATTGATCTTGGCACCATTCCACTATATTCGTAGTTGGATTCTCGCCCTTTTCCCAATGACCAGTGACTCTTTTGATGTCTTCGGTGGCCATCTTCTCCATTAAGTGGCTGAAAGCTCTAGCTTCAAGCAATTTGCACATGAAGCTTGCCACGACTTCGTGCATCCTAAGAGTGAATGGAACTCGACGACCATCAGTCCTTTGACGAGCTCCCAGCATCAACAAAAATTGCCATACTGCAATGTCGTACAGCGGCCGTAAAAAAGCAAGCGGATTATTCGCGGGCATAACGTTCGTGGTATAATCTAATTCGGCTTTTGCGTAAAAGCAAAGTCCACGTGTTAGATATACGGTATTCGAAGGAATTATGTCATCCAGCGGCATTTCGTACCCAGAGCACCTCGGTCATTGCTACGGCATCAAACGTTCCCGCGATCATAGTACTGGTTTTATTATATAAACAATGGCTGAAGCTTCATCCGTGAAAACGTCATCCAAACGTCTTCCAAAATCTATAATGGAATTGGTGGACCTCGCTGTGTTTTCGTTCTCTTCACAGTCGGGGCTCAGGGCCAGAGACAAAGTTCGTGGAGATCCCGTAGTCGAAGGGGTATGTGCTTTTTTCGGTGACTTGCTGAACTGCGCTAAGCAGGAAACAAAGGACCTGTTTGATTCTCTGACAGAGGTGCGTTTGGGCAATTGGCAGCCAGGAAGAGATCCAACAAAAGAGTTGTTGCAGATGGTCTCTTCAAGAATACAACTATGGAAGTCCAAAGATCATATAAGGGAAAATTATGGTCCACGAATTCCTGACACACTTCATGAATGTCGTCAAAGCTATGACGAGGCATTGGATCGAGTCAGCACACGACTTCGACCAAGGTGTTGGCGATGCCAGAAAACTTGCCGTTATTGCAAGATAAAGAAATTTGGATTTGTCAACACATTTCGATCAGAGTAAGTGAAAATGCCATAGTACTCATAGTTTATCGATACCACGATTCTAGTAGTTAAATTGTTGATTATATAATTGCCACATCGAAGCTTGTAGTATGCGCACCGGCAAAAATAGATCACTTCTATTAGTTTTTGGAGGTAATATTTATTGGTGCAATGTAATGTGCAAATATGAAATTTTTTATCATATGTTGAAACGTGTGACATCCAAACAGCGAGCTAAAGATCGCATGTTTTCGTGAATCTAGCCTAGCTGAATGTTGACACTAATCTGTTAACACCAATGTGCATATAGTTTCAAGGTCACACAAGAACAGTTTTCTAAAATTTTACTATCAAACCATCGATTTTTCATTAAAAAAAAACATACAGAATATACTTAGGGACCGGTCATTATTTATGTAGAGGGGGGGGAAGGAAAAAAAAGGGGGGGTCAAAGCTATTTCAGATTGACAAGAGGGGGGTCAAACTTTTTTATAAATACTTTACTGGGGTGCCATGAGTTACAGGTGGGTAAATTTACAACTATAAGATTTGAAAACTAAAGAGATGTTCTCCTTTTTTGTTTTTTAGAAAAAAAATGTCACTTTCATTATATTTTAATAATATAAGCATTAACAGTACACTTAGTGTTAAATATACTGTTACTACTGTGAGTTAAATTGAGTCCAAAAATTGCCCTATTGCTGGAACAGCATCCATCGCAAAGAATCCGGTGTTATCAAGGAAATCATCTTATAATCGGTGGTGGGACAGGTGGTGAAGGGGGGGGGGGGGGGGGGGGGGGGGTCATCAACAAAATCATGAGTAAATAAGGGGGTCACTCGAAATTTACATACCCTGTTTGGGGGGAGGGGGGGGCTTATGAAAATTTGATCTGCTTAACAGCATGGGAAGGCCCTCATGATTTGCTACTTGTCTGATTTTATTGATTTTATTTTTGATTGTCTAAATCATGCTATCAACACTTTAGGACCATACCAGTATTTCAGTACATGTACATTAGCATTTTTCTTTTTCAGTTCGACAATTCCATTTCTTGAGGCCATGGAAGAACTTTTACTTGATGCTGATGATGATGATGAAGAAGAAGAAGAAGACGACACCACAAATGATGAGATGTTGGGGTATGAAGACCCAGGATTTGCTCCAGCAGAAATGTATAATAAATTTACTAATAATGAAAAAATCAAGGACAGTGATGATGATGATGATGCTGATGCTGATGAAGAAGAGGAGGATAGTGAAGACAAGAATGAAAGTAGTGGTGACAATAGTAGTGATGGCGGAGAAGGAATAGAGTTTGAATGAAGTCACTTAAGACAAAGCCGGCGTAAACTTATTAGCGCTCAAGACGTTCGCAGGAGACATTTCAAGCACTAATATGAAGGGTCTGTTTACGCAGGCTACTCAAGACATTGTAATTCTTGTAACTTTGTCAACATATTTTCTTAGAAGTTTTGAGTAGTCAATTCATATGACTCAGTATAATCACTGATGTGGTTAGCTTAGTTATATGGTAATTCTATTTAAGCAAGTCCTGATTAACTATATGTGGGAGACAAAAGTGTTTAGATGGCCATGTTTATTTACATTTTATGATGGAATATTGAGTAATAAAGTTCATATTTTCTTTACATACTTCCCAAATGATATGGGGTATGCAATAAATGTTCATTAATTGACATGTAAGTTGATAAAGCTATAATATTTAGAATATAATATAATATTATTATTACTAAATGGCTATCGGCCTGAAGCGAGGGGTTATGTGATATATATCACATAACCATGAGCTTAATGACGATAACTGCCCTATTTTTCCATTATCTTTTTACATTTATGTCAACCTGAAGCAATAATATTTAATAACTACAATGATTCTGATATATCTTAAATCTTACACAACTTACATAAGAGTGATTTTCATCAGAGTGTGAAATAGTTACTAAGCTAATAGAGACCATATCCTTCTGTTGGAATATGACTATTAGGCATGGCACTGGATTATTAATTGTTTCACAATCCAATGAAAACCACTCTAATTGTTGTAAGTCTGAAATGAAACATTAATTAATAATATTATATTTGTATCATGTATCAATAAAAGTTTACTAGAAGTTGCTTTATTTAAATTGCGATTGACAAATATTCTTGATAGATTGTATAGTAGATCTGTACATTACCCGAACAGATCCCAAAAACTTATACAGAATTGAAGATGTCTATTCAATAGAGGTTCCTGAAGGGGAGGTCGTCCGAATCCAGTTTATATCAGTTTTGCCCAAGTTTTCAATCCCATTCCCACTTTCTATTGTCCCATTTTCCCAGTCAAAAATAAGGCCAATCCCAGCTATATTTGCTTGTTTTAAAAAGTGCTCATAGCTTTGAGAATGTGATATATAAATAACTTTTATAAGGTTCTTTTTTTGTAGACGTTTTTATAGTTTCTTCGCATCAGCTTTAAATAAAGTGTAATTAATTATCCACACTATAATAATTTCATGCTTTTCGATGCATTCTCCTTTTACAATTATCGTATATACAACACAGATTGAAACCAACTCAATCTATGGGTTTTGCAAAAACACACGAATTGAGCTAACTCAAACAGTGTGATCCACGAAAAACGCATTTTGCGTTATTTCAAACTGTGTCATTCAATTTTTGTAATTTCTTAAGATAATAATTTTCAGCTAGGTATTATACTTTTCAATGCATTCTCCTTTTATAATATCGTATATACAACACAGATTGCAACCAACTCAATGTATGGGTTTTGCAAAAACACACGAATTGAGCTAACTCAAACAGTGTGATCAACGAAAAACGCATTTTGCGTTATTTCAAACTGTGTTATTGAAATTTCTGAAGATAGTAATTTTCAGCTAGGTATTATGATTTTAAAAGCAATCCCCTTCAGGTTTCAGGGAGCAATATACCAAAAACGAGAAAGAGTGTTTTATCAGGTTTTCAACACCGAAAAATGGGTCAAAATTTTTTTTTTAGATGTTTGAAAACCTGATGAAACACTCTTTCGAGTGTTGGATATTACTTCCGGCAAATTATTGGATAATTATTGGAGAAATTCAAAGCGAAGTTGGCTTAATTTTTTCCATTAAATTTCAAACTCCTTTACGCTAGTGATATTTCTTTGTTTATTATTATTATTGCCCCCAATGGCTCGGTATGCCAAACTTTATGTTGATAGCCATATCAGTTATAGACAATAATAAACAGTTAACAGTAGGAAAGAATTAGTACGTTGATAAAGAAACTCAAACTGAACTTTTCATTTAATGATGATTTTTGCTGTCAGTCAGTCACTTTCGAGTACTTTCAGGCCCGCTTTTACATAAAAAGAATATTCTGAGATAACGCAAACTGTGGGGTTTGTTAAAAAGACACACTTTGAGTTGACGCGAACTGTGTGTTTAAAAGTATGGCCTATAGTCCATGCTTTGAAACACACAGTTCGCGACAACTCAAAAGATGTCTTTGTAACGAACCACGTAGTTCGCGTCAACTCAAAATGTGGGTGCGACCCAATCAAAGATCTTGACTTTTTAAAGCAGAATTTAGTTTGAATTAATTTATGCGAACCATTAGTTTTGCTATTCTTTCACTGATGAAGGAAATCCACTCTTACTAAATAGTACAAAATGGCAATAACTCTGAATAGATAACAAAGGAATTAATTTGATTATTTGGATTTAGTACAATTTCACACTTTGTGCTTGCACTTTAAACACACATAGAATAAAACACAAATCTATCGGATAAACGTTTTTTTATTAAAATAGTGATCATTGAACTAAAGTATTCTTCTTAATATTGAGGTATAAAACTATACATGATGCAACATCCATTCTTTATAACTTTTTCATCAGAGATTAAGTTACTGAGGATTGACAACAAATATATTCTTACATCAGTATAATAATAATAATAATAATAATAATAATAATAATAATAATAATAATAATAATAATAATAATAATAATAATAATAATAATAATAATGTATAGAAATAAAAGACATATCTATTATCTATGTACAATTAAAATCTATTAAAATGATAATACGTCAAATTCCTAAATTTTTAAAGGTTAATCTATTTGTAAAAATTGCTTTAAACCGCTCTGTATTAACTTTAGGTTTAAAAGTACTCTGTTTTCTAAGATTCTAAGTATTTTCTATGATTAATTCTGGAAAGAATACATCTCAAAGAATATCAGTTAACGGATGGTCTATTTTGTCCTTGATTGAATTTTTGTATCCATATCATTAATTAAACTTTGAATATTCATATGTGCTAGAATATATCAACGCTTATGACACCTATCTAAAAAGTTTTGAACTGTTGTTAATTCTGGAGCTGAAGAACCATATAATGTAAGCCCATAACTTAACTTAGGCATGATAATAGATTTGAATAAATAATCTACTTCTTCAGGTGTTGCACCTTCTCTTCTAAGATTTCTTATAACAAATAACCCTTTGTTGATACTACTAAGTATTTCTTTAATGTGTATATAGCTAAATCAATTAACTTTGTCGCTGATTTATAATGCCTAAAGCCTAATCGTCAGACCGAAAGGGATCGTGGGATATCTTTTATCGAGGCGAATGAGGCGTGCAAAGCGTGTAAAACATTCAACGTGTATTTGCAAGTGTTCCTCAGTGGAAACAAAAACACAAATTACGGTTTAGGAATCTTGAAAACTCATGAAATTTTAAAATCCCATGACCACTTTCGCTATCAAGATTAGGCTTTGGCTTGTTTCAGCGGCAAGGTTAATTGAATTAGCTTATTAAACCTACTGTCAGATTGAAACGTAATTTAAGACTAAAAAGTTGTGGAAATTGTAATATCTGAGTATAAACTTCATTTACACTATGTTTCTTCCTGAATATTTCTAATTATTGTTTTGTTTTTGGTCATAAACTTTATACTCTCTTGTAACACCCTAAAACTTTCAAAAAAAAAAAAAAAAATTGGTGAAAATTAACAAACCATGTCATTGTCTTGACTTGGATGAAACCAGTTTATATAATTTTCCTGGCTTGGTTTCACCATAATGTCCCTTAACTTCTTCAATGTTAAAGTTATAAGTTTGATAAATATAATAATTTTTTTTTCGTTGGTTGAAAATTGAAGAGTGCTTTCTTCGCATCATAGCTGTCCACTTGGAGAGAGGTGGACAGTTTGGGCCTCCACATTCCCAAACATTTTTTACATCCTCCAAGGTTTCAACCTTTCTTGGAATGCGGAGGCTGTCCAGCCACTCTGGCAATGGAGTTCCAGAGTTGTACTCGTGGTATATAGAAAGTGTGGTGGAATCAACATTTAGCAATGGTGGTAAGGATGATTGTGGAATGGATGGCGGCAGTGAGGATGATTGTTGAATAGATGGCTGCAGTGAGGATGATTGTGGAATGGATGGCGGCAGTGAGGATGATTGTGGAATGGATGGCGGCAGTGAGGATGATTGTTGAATAGATGGTGGCAGTGAGGATGATTGTGGAATGGATGGCGGCAGTGAGTATGATTGTGGAATAGATGGCGGCAGTGTGGATGATTGTGGAATGGATGGCGGCAGTGAGGATGATTGTGGAATGGATGATGGCAGCGAGGATGATTGTGGAATGGATGACGGCTGTGAGGATGATTGTGGAATGGATGACGGCAGTGAGGATGATTGTGGAATAGATGGCGGCAGTGAGGATGATTGTGGAATAGATGGCGGCAGTGAGGATGATTGTGGAATGGGTGATGGCAGTGAGGATGATTGTGGAATAGATGGCGGCAGTGAGGATGATTGTGGAATAGATGGCGGCAGTGAGGATGATTGTGGAATAGATGGCGGCAGTGAGGATGATTGTGGACACATGTTGATAAATAGAGAAGACCAGTAAGAAATTTGTCGA
The DNA here is from genome assembly GCA_949775045.1 of Metridium senile. Taxonomy (NCBI): domain Eukaryota; kingdom Metazoa; phylum Cnidaria; class Anthozoa; order Actiniaria; family Metridiidae; genus Metridium; species Metridium senile. The sequence continues at coordinate 7,486,514 of OX459110.1, forward strand.
GCTGCATGTTGGATGGAAGAATGGCTAGTAGAGTCTGTGGGTAAACTCAGTGCTTGGGTTCCATAATTTTCAAGTTTTTCAGTAATATTTTGGAGAGCGAGTAAAATGTCGGATGATGGTGATGAAGTTGATGATGCTGATGCTGATGACGGTAAAGGTGGGTGAGGAGCAGGTTCATAATCAGATGCCAGCGAAGAGATTAATTTTTCATAATCAGACATTATAGTGGGTGTACTATTTTCTTCTTTTGAGTTAGCATAGGTCTCTTGTAGTATTGAAATTAGACTTGTGAAAGTATTTTCCTAAAAGACAAAAACCATATAATAGATTAATTACTGAATAAACACATTGTTCTTCTAATTTAGAGAGATTTTTACAAGCAAGGATGTTACATCCATATATAACAAGGAAACAACAAATACATAGACAAATATACCCGGGGGGGGGGGGGGGGGGGCACTCCCTTATATTTACTATACGGGGACGTTCCGCCAAATATGGTATGTTTTTTTGCCTTGGCATCTTAAATTGTCTTACTTAGGGTATACGATTTCCCCCTTGAGTCTTGGATAGGGTGTACATTTTACCAATTTGTCTTGAAATAGGGTACATATTTAATTGTTACTAAAGTGACCTTTTTTGACTTGAGAAGTTAAAATCAGTTATCCAAAAAGCTGATCCTTACCTCATCTCCTTGGCTGTTAGTGTCTGATTCTGATTCCTATGATATCAATGAGAGATACAAAAATTAATAAAGAATTTCAATATTTATTTACACTAATTAAGATATGTGTGGAACTGTGCTTGATTAACTTTTGAATTACATAACACAATCCTTAGTGTTTATAAACCATAGATCAATCCTTTGCTTGCTGTAGTATGGTGAAAGCTCAGATGAATATTAAACATATTTCTACTCAGCAGTATCCCGCCGCATTTGCTTTCATTATTATTTTAAACAATTGATTGTTTTGATGTGACAAAATGAAAGAGGAGAATTCTTAAAAAAAATTGAAACTACAGTTTATCATGTGTTACTTTGATCAAAATTTGTTAGTATTGTTTTAAAAAGGATTTTTTAGACAACTTGGATTGATGTGTGAAATTTATTGAGTAAGATATCTAGTAATTAAACATGCTTGAAGGTGCATACCAGTTAAAAAGTTTTATAATGTTAAGTAAGTAATTAAAATAACTGTTGTGAACTGAGCTCCAGGCTTGAATACTAGAATTAAGTATGAATTTTGGCCTTGTGATGTTTTTTTTTTTAAATTTGATAGATGAATTACACTCTTTGAATCAAGTAGAATTGAAAAAAAAACCAATGATATTACAGATTGATATAAAAATGAACTCAAGATTTATTATGTGCCTTCTCTGACTCATGCATTTAAACATGCATTTAACTTGTTATAATAAATATGTTGAAGGTACTTATCCTCTGGCACCAAAGCAAATATTATTACATAAAATAAGTGCGAACACAAACTTTAAATGAAAACATGCAAACATCAAAAAAAATAAACATGTATGTCATGTTTTTGCTTGTGTCTAAATATTATTTTTTCGTGGTGCCCGAGAATAGGTACCCCAATTCCTTAATTCTAATATTTATGAGGTGCTCTTAAATTTACAGCGCAAAGCCCAAATTAAAAGTGTGACCGCAGATAATTTATTCACATTCTTTTGACATGTTTGTCTGTAGCTGCTTTGGATTAACTCAAATCATTCTAGCTATTTTAACCTCAAAATTCATTTGAAGATTGACATCATTCTTGTCTTGTGATTGACAGTGAGAAATGTTGACATTTAATCTAGAGGAATTGAATGAAAAGATGTAGAGAAAATATGATTTAATTATCGCCGGTCTTTTTGGGGGGGCTTTGCGCTGTAATTTCAAAAGTTTAATTTTACGAGTTTGTTTAGAAAGCAAATACTATAACCGTGAAATAAAATAGAACTTAATTAGTGCTTAATTAGACAAGACATAGGAATTTAGTGAGCCATGACAAGAATTCAGTGAACCATGAAATGAACGAGGGCTTTTTCTATAGTCCAACTTTAAACGAACTAAAATAACGATAAAAGACACAATTAAATTTGTTTGCTACCACTTTATTGTTCTATGGTCGAAAAACTAAGACCCAAGACACATCTAAGGAAGCTAAAAAAGAGTCTAAAAACACAGCACAAAACCGCAGCGTAGTGGTGATCATTTGACTAATATTACACTTGCTTGCAAAATTAAGACCCGTCACGTCTCAACTAATCAAATTTAGGCACAATTACTTAGGACATAATTAGTCATTAGTTAGCTAGCTAACTATTTCACGGGTATATTATTTGCAATCTATTAAATGTACGTTAGAGCAGTTAGACAGTTAGATTGCTTAAGTCGAAGTCGAACTCTCTTTCATTATATAAACTTCAGTGAAATATCAGGTGATCTCCGGCGCGAAAAAGTGATATCTTCACACTGTGAAAATAACATCTATTTTAAGATTTAATTTAAGATTTTTAACAATTTTTGATGCATACCTTGATAAAATCTTTTGCTATTTCATTTGTCATGAGTTTATATAATAAACAGAACATTACATGGTCGCTTGGAGATACGGACTTTATCTTCTCGTGTTCAAATGCTATCTCAAATGATATCACGCAAACACGCTATAGTTTAGTTTAGTTTTATTTTTTCACGCGAAGATAAAATGCGTATCTCCGTACGCCCATGTTATTAATATCTATGTATTAAAGGAATTTTTTGAAACTATGGTAGAAGAAAATTTGTTGATTTTTTTAGAGTTTTTTTTTAGTGAGCTATCACATTGTCAAGACATGGTTATTTGCACCAACTTCATACCTACTACTTCATACCCTATCAAGTGAGAAAACAACTCAAGTTTACATGGTTTAATGACACGTACCTCCTGTTGGACCTCCATGTCAGAATCAGAAGAAAAGTTGCTTGTTGCTTCATCCTATGAAAGAAAAATTGCTAATATTAGCGCTATTTCTACGTTTTGATCAGAAACTAGACAATGCATCGACTTAAATCGGTGTGTTTTTTTGTATTCGTATTCTGACTACTTCATGAATTCTTAATTCCGCAATTTCGAATCTATAAACGCGCAATCTGAACTTTTATGGCTGTTAATAAGCCCATAAGATTCAAATGAAAATATACAAATGAATCCTTATATTAAACAAACGGCACGCTTATATGGCTACAACAAAATGGCGCTCTGCTATGACATGTTCGAGGTTTCTTCAACTCTTATATGTTGTCTTGATTTATATTCTATATGTACTGTATTCTATAGTACTTACATCAAAGATTTAAAATACTTACATCATCAACGTTTGAGGCATCCATCCTATTCAAAAACTGCAGAGTCTTCTCGAAGTAAACTTCTCTCGGATTTCAGCGTGTAAAAATTAATTAAGTTTGTGTTTACAAGTCTTCTCACCTGAGACTTGGTTACGTACGTTAACTCATTTGATATTCCGTAGGAATTTGACGTCACGGTAGGAATCCTACAGTTTTCCTACTGCCCATATTTGGAAGTTGCAGGAAAAGAGTAATTTGTTTATTAATCTCGCGGTACATCCTATAATAACAATTACGACAACCTTAACATTATAGAAGAACAAAAACATGTATACTCTTATTAAGATATGTCAGATAATTTGCATTACCTGGCATGAAGCTTTATGTCCATAGCAGTGAAAAATGGGAATTGCCAGTGGGACATCCATTAGACAAGCCAGTCCAGGATTATTCTACAAAAATAGAGGTACATACAGCTCATGCATTTACGCCTAACTTAGTGTACAGGCTTTGGAAAACAAGTACCTTAATGAGAAATAGAATTACGAGAAGACCAGTTGTCATTTTTGTAATTTGTATATTTCGGTCTTTATCCAAAGACCATCAACTGCAAATGAATAAATTAAACTAAGACATTCTGAATTAAGATTAATTCATTACTCCCTTGAGTTTAATGAATTAATCTTAATTCAGAATGTCTTAGTTTAATTTATTCATTTGCAGTTGATGGTCTTTGGATAAAGACCGAAATATACAAATTACAAAAATGACAACTGGTCTTCTCGTAATTCTATTTCTCATCAAACTATATGCCCAAAAGAATATATTTAAGTACCTTTATGTGCTTATTTAGTATGCAAGCAATGTCATACATGAAGATGAGCTTGATATTTGGAGCTAAAGTCTCTTTTACTCTTTGCATCTCATAAACAGAATATGAAATCCTGTACAAACGAAACAACAAATTTATTATTCATGCCATTTCAGTAGATGAAATACAGCCAATTGCATAAAGGTTGTAGTTTCTGAGATATACATATATACACATATCTAATGATTATATGCACTTTCTAAATAACTACTCTTTACTCTAAATAACTACTATTTACAAATTTACACACTTTATATCAATGTATAATTATTGCATAAGAACAGTTGGGATTTTTTATAATTTAAAGTACATGTACATGTAAAGATCAAAACCTTAAAAATTATAGCAAAATATGCACATTATATGTATATGTCTAAGTGCCTTTGAAATAGTTTTAAACTTTGCCTATCAAAGGTGAACATGAATGCCACATTATCACATAAATCTACAATCACCTTTCACCATGCTTAATGCTTATAAAGCCTTTTGGATAATCATGTCTGCATACCCTCCCAAATATTCCTTTCTCATCCAAGCGCTTATTTTTGCCTTTAGACCGGAGAGCTGGTAAGACCTCCCCAGCATGAAATTGACTGCATTCCTAAAAAAATCAGATTATAGGTATACATTGTATACCAAACATTATCTACACATACATTATAAAGACAGATCAAAGTACAGATCATACATGTATACAGTCATGTAGTTAACATACATGGTCTACATTACTAGTGGCTGATTCCTTGTAATTGTTGACAAAGTTGTCAACATCATCTTGGTCACCAAAGAAACTATTTTGATGTCTAGGCATTGCAAAACCTTCTCCTTGTGCCTTCTTTCTACACAGGCCAAAGCATGCATCCATGCTTTCAATAAGCACTCCTTCTGACTGTAATATATAAGAAATATCACTTTTTAAACAACTTAATAATAATAATAAACTTTATAAGACATAGCTAGAACTCAAAAATACTTTTTTATATTGATCAAAGCTGTGCACAAAATATATCACAGAAAATAAAATACAATAATAAAACAATATTAAAGATAAACATTTATATATATGCAAAAAATATAAATATATCATATGAAAAGTTAAAAAGTATGTCATATAAAATCTAGAAGAATATTTTACAATATAATAAATACAAAATCTACATATCAAATACTTCAATAAACATTGATGAAAGTTAATTATATAACCTATAATTTGAAATAAACAATGTGTTATAATGATGAATACCCAAGAATGCTTGAAAACATTAAATTGTAAATAGAAGAAATTCAGAGCAGCCATATATATCATTCAGATACTCTGTGCAATATAATTAATTGTAAATTAAAATAATAAAGAAAACAAAATGAATATTACAACATGACAACAACAACAAAACATCACTATAATGATATTTCATGCTCATGCAGGGTATCTCAAACAGTACTGGTGTTGTCAATTCAAGGTTAAGCAAATATCTATAACATATATACATTTGAAATCAAATCAACATAATATATTATTATGATGTAAATATAATACTATTATACAGCTTCAATGTAAATAAGTGACAACTTTTTGAATTCTGTGTATAATAAAGTTTATTATTATTGTTACAAATTTAAAATAATACAACAAGTAGACACTCATGTACTGCAGTTGTACATCTACCATATTAATAAATGGTTTGCATAAGCTATTGCTATAATCATGATTAAGATATAAAATAATATAATAATATACATATTTAATAGTACAGTAAATGTCACATTTCTAAACTGCTATATATATACATACCTTTGGGCAAACAGGACATTCTGTTCCATTGAACAAATCTGGACAGTCATTTACCAGCAAATATCTAAGTCGGTGCTTAAAGAATCTGAATAAATTAATTATTATTTAAGCAGATGTTTAGTCATGGCCAATGAACATTTATATCAGAAGAAGGGAAATGCATGGTTATAATTTTGAATATTTATGTAAAATTTCCATACTATTATTACTGTATTTAGTTAACAACAATTATCATTGAGCTGTACCTATATTCTTCAAAGCATCCAGAATTGAGAATGGAATATACAGAGGTGACCTTAAAAATATCAATGTGGTAATATATTGGTCTACAATTTAGTATATATATAAATGTACATAAGACATATATTCAATCTATAATCAATAATCTATAATCAACAATACCGATATTGATGCTGAATTTGATGTGCCCCTATTGATATTATGTAAAAAACTCAGATATCTCTTGGCTGCTGAAGCAACAAGATCTTTTGTTTTGATCTTTGGCAAATTTTAAATTATTGCTATTGTATTTGTGAAAATAATTAAGAGTGCAATCAATCATTTTTTAATTGTTTTAATTTTAATTATTTAATTTTTTTATCATTTGTAAATTGTTTTAAAACATTACAATGTTTTATTATTATATATCACTCACCAATTTAGGCTGCAAAGGTGGATGCATGATGTCAATTACTTCTGAGAACTCTTTTAGAGACACTTTGCAGTGTATAAACATCTGCTCTGCCAGGTCCATAAGATGGCGATCAAATGCACAAGTCGGCCTTTGTGGTGAACTAGGCCAAAGATTGAGGCGAAGCAATGTTTCTGCTGCACTCTCACATTTGCAGAAGGTAATGCTTTTACAGTGATGATTTCCTGTGGAAAAGTGATAAGAAGATAAAATAAATAAAAATATCAGTGCCTAAATTGCCTTTGGAACTGACTAATACCATATAAGAGCGGGAGCAGACAAAGCTGCAATAGCAACGCAGTGTGCAAACTTTTAAACATTTTATATGAAATATAGCTACCATGCTTGTCTAAACAGTTAATTGTTCTTGTTTCTTGTGAAACACAGTTGTGTCCAGGTACTTTTAGAGCTTCATGGTTAGGGAAGAGTGGTACAAACATGCCATCCTAAACAGTAAATGTAAGATATTACATTGATTGTAAAATATGCACACACATAAAAAGTTTATTTGGATTTAATATTAAAACTTAAACATTTATCCATTTATTTATTTTTATGATAATGCATAACTACATTCAATATTTTATTTATTAAGGATTTAATTATTTATTCTTTCACTATAATTAATTAATGAATCACTATAATTAATTAATGAACAGTTCAGTGACCAGCTCTATAATATATAATTAAATAATAGTAATAATAATAATAATGATGATGATGATGATGATGATGATATATAATGATGATAATGATGATAATAATAACAATAACAATAATTATAATAATAATAATATTAATAATAAAGAAATCATATAATTTTTGAATGGTCCAAGCTAGCACAAATCGAGTATAAGCGATGCCATGACAATGTTGCAAGGATAGTGCACTGGGAGTTATCAAAAATGCACGAGCTTCCACTTGCAACAAGTGGTACAAGCATGTTCCATATGCAGTTTCGGAGATTTAAGATCTTGTGGGACTTTAATATTCAAACTGACAAAGTCATTAAGCATCGTAGACCCAATATCATTGTGGTCAATTACAAAAGCAAGCAGTGTCATATCATAGACGTTGCTATACCAGGAGATGCAAGAGTGAAAGATAAAGAGCTGGAGAAGATAGTTAAATATCAAGATTTAAAGAGAGAACTTGTAAAGTCTTTGAATGTTAAAGTGTCAGTAATACTATAGTTTATAACAAGGAAACTATGTTTAAAGAAATTATCCTATGATTCAATAAAAATACTAATTCAATAATAATAATAATAATAACAATGAAAGAGAACTTTAAAGTTTAGATCGCCGTGTTGTGTAAAAAAGTTTTTATTAAGCTTTCCAGGTTCGATTTGAACTCGAATCTTGATCACAATGAAGTAATTTGTCTAGAGTAACTTTCTTACACAACACATAATAATAACAATAGTTTATTTGTATGGCATGTTTATATATTTGTGTGCAAAAGAAATAATATCCTTTCATTTCTATATCCTTACTGACTTCAATTCACAACTTAACAATAGCTAGAAAAGCATTAATTTAATATATCCTTGACCACAACAAAATGTTTCACAGGTCATATATATTAAATGGATCCATGCATGTACATACTATAAATACTTGATCTTGAAACAAAGGATACATATATAAACGGTTATATCACTATACGTACCTTCCACAGTTGAAGAACGTGAAAAACATTCCTTGTTTTGTGTATTGCTACACAGCACTCCAAGCAAAAAAATTGTCTCGGACCGCAATCGGTGCAGCGAGCAACAGCTGTATTAAGTTGGCAATTAATGCAGAGAGTTCTTGGAGGTATACAAGATTCCTCGACTGCCACTTTAACAAGCATTTCTCTCAAGTCGCTCCACTTCTTAAATTCATTGATTTTCCTGGTTTCGTGGACGGAAATAGGCGACTCTTCGGAGGGAAAATTTACATGGATTACACGATCCTCGTGTTCGTGAGGGGAAGAAGAGGCGAACGTTGTACCAGCTCCCGGACTTGCTGATACTGTCGTATTCTCGTTAGCTGGAGCATTCAAAGACAGTGGAATATAGATATTCCGACTGCCATGACGATCTATTATTTTCGCTTTTAGACGTTCTGGTTTAAAGCGCTTCATATCGAACAAGGGACTAAAAGAAACAAGCTCATTATAGAAAACTTACCTAGATGGATCGCCAGACAAACGCTGCAACCTGATTGGCCGAAAAACGTCGATTGTTTGCTAAACTGGCAGAGCTGACAATTTGAAGTGGGTTCGACCCGAATTCTAAATTTAGAAGAACCGGATACTGCCCATTTAGAAAGAGAGAAACGGGTGATTTTTATTAGTAAAGTTTTCGCTTACCTTCAATCAGTAAGAAGATGAGTAAAATTCTCAAACTTTTAACTTGTACTTTAATTTCTAAAGGAAGACGACATACAAAGAAACTAGTACTGCAATGAACATGTTCAAAGCTGCGAGTTTTTGAATCACAAACCATTAGCTATAGTTTTAGATATAGTTTTTATATTAGTTTTATCGTTACTAAAACTACCTTTTGTAATTTAAAATCACAAAATGTACTATGAAAAAATGTAACTTGTTTGCTAAATAAAAATGTATTGTATTGTATTGTATTGTATTGCTATTGTTATCAATATCGATACTCTAACTCCGATCTCCTCCGCATCTGCAAAACCACTTCAATAACTGAATTTACCGATATACTACAAGCAAGATATCTAGCATATATCAGCAGACGAACAAACCATAATACAACCAAACAGCTTCTATTCAACGTAGACAAATATACCAAGAAAGGGAAACCTAACAAAACACTAGAAGACAGAGTACTATAAAAGCTCAGAGACTATCAGCCGATGAGTTTTACTCAAGAGCCTTAAATAAAGAGTTCTAGATATGGTCCTATGGACTGCTCAAAATCTGCCTATATGCGGATAGAGCTAAACTTTATATATATACATATTAGTTTTTTTCTGGTTTATGTTTCTATTTCAATTTAGTGAAAACTTTTAATAGGGTTGAAGTTTGCAAACTACCCGTGAAATAAAGCTCATTGATATCTGTTTTGAAATTGTCTGGCTGTTTAGTTTATGTTCCACGACCCTAGAAAAGTGATTTGATGATTAGAAATGTTGTCTTTGATTGAAAAATTACCGTTCAAGTCGTGAAAACAGCGACTGAAACTAAGCAAGCGAAGCGAAAGAAATTGATCATTTTTCCGAGTCGCAGGATAAAAATTGCTCTTTTTAAAGCAAAACTCGTCTATTAGCAAGTTAATCATTTGCCTCTATAGTCTTTGAAGTTAAAATAACTTGTTTGGTCGATTTACCTTTTTCATGAATGTACGGAAAATATTCAAAAATATCAAAAATTATCGCCTTGTTGATGCTAAAGTTAGTGTTTTTTTCTTGCGTTTTCAAATCTTTCAGAAAGTCGAATTGAAAGTTTGGTAATTCGTAATATTTGTCCGTTTGTCTAGGGAAATTGTAATTCATTGAATAAAACAGCTTTTGAAATAAAAATGTTGTCAAAAACAGTAACCAAAAAGCAAGGGAAAGCAAAACAAAGCGCGGGCTTCCTGGTTTTTCATTGAATTCAGCTTTTCAGACTGCTGTCATTAATTAGGCAAAACTTGCTTTTTAACAAAGTTAGCTATTTGCATTTATATTCTTTGTGAACTAATCTTCTTTTATATTTGTTTTGTAGTACCATATTCTAAGAAAATCAAGCGAAAATAAGACAAAAACAAAATTTATCTGTACGGGATCCCTGATTTTTCATTGAATTCAGTTCTGACAGCGTTGGATTCCACGCTGAATCCTTCGCTATCTACGTCACATATTCGTCAACTCGTACCAATCAACGCGCGAGTTTGCTATGTGATATGGGAATCTAAGTCAAATTTATTTAATTTAAGGTTATTGTTAAGTTTTCATAAGAGTGGCTTTTGGACAAATTTTGATAATATAAGACAGAACGCTTATTTCACGACGTTTTCGATAAATTTGAATATTACATTGAGATGAAATTATCCTCTTGGGATCAATACGCGTGACATGCACTTATTAAACAAATACTTTGGCACGTAAGGAGTCTGATTGTGTGTTTAGACTAGGTCCTTTGTTTCTTATAAACAACATTTCGTTGATCAAGCAGTCGAGCTTGTCCTTGCATTTCGGGTGTCGGAAAAAGACGGATACGGACCGTCCGTCGGCGGACCAACGGACCAACGGACCAACGGACCGACGGACCGACGGACCGGTCCGTCGACGGACCATTTGGGAAAACGCGGACCAAAAAAAAAAATTAATTAAATAAATTAAAAAAAAAAAATGAAGATACAAAAAAAAAAAAAAAATTCCAAATATTTATAAAATGTTTCTTTACCCGAAAAAAATCAATAATTCAGAAGAATTAACCTATTAGTGAGTGTCCCACTGTGTTTCTCGATGCGACTCGAGGAATCGGGATACGTGAATTATACTGAGAGACTTTTTCTGAGATTTTTTTCTCTTTTAAAAACTGCAACAATCGAAACGAAAAGCTAGTTCACAAGCTGCCTGCAAACAGAGTACGAATCATCTTGTGATGTCGAATGTGTATAATGTCAGTCATCACTTGATAAGACACGCACGTCCCTCTCTCAGTACATAAGCCTTAAAATAAGAATTTGATCGATTGAATATTGATTACTCAACGAATTTGATAACACATTCAAGATGCTGAGATCAATGGATTTTAACAAGCGATCATTATAGTAGCCCATTTATTGCCCAAAGTGAAGCTGGCCTGAGATTCCGTAGCCTCAGATTCACGGGTGTCGGGAAAACATGGATACGGACCGTCCGTCGGCGGACCAACGGACCGGCGGACCGACGGACCGACGGACCGGTCCGTCGACGGACCATTTGGGAAAACGCGGACCAAAAAAAAAATAATAATTAAATAAATAAAAAATAATAATAATAAAAAAAAAAAATAAAGATACATAAAAAAAAAAAAAAAAATGAAAAGGTAGTTAAAACGGTAAAAAAAACTTCCAAATTTTTATAAAATGTTTCTTTACCCGAAAAAAATCAATAATTCAGAAGAATTAACCTATTAGTGAGTGTCCCACTGTGTTTCTCGATGCGACTCGAGGAATCGGGATACGTGAATTATACTGAGAGACGTTTTCTGAGATTTTTTTCTCTTAAACTGCAACAATCGAAACGACAAGCTAGTTCACAAGCTGCCTGCAAACAGAGTACGAATCTTGTGATGTCGAATGTGTATAATGTCAGTCATCACTTGATAAGACACGCACGTCCCTCTCTCAGTACATAAGCCTTAAAATAAGAATATTGATCAATTAAATATTGATTACTCAACGAATTTGATAACACATTCAAGATGCTGAGATCAATGGATTTTAACAAGCGATCATTATAGTAGCCCATTCATTGTCCAAAGTGAAGCTGGCCTGAGATTCGTAGCCTCAGATTCACAGTCATTTCATGGTGGGAGGTCAACAAGGTCAGTTTATAAAAGCTGTTGATAATACAACTGATAAATGTAAAATAATTGCAAAACAGATATGTCGTTATTAATACTTGAGTTCAATTTATTAAATCCATTTAGGGAATGATAATCAAAACTAACAGCCTTTAAATTACTTCAGTTTAACGCATTTATCTCTATCAAAATCGCAGCCTCAGATTCACGGGCTGTACTATGTTATGATAACTTTTATAATAACATATCAGAGAATAATTCTAGATTTTATATAACTATTATCACCTCGAAATGGACACCGAACAATTGGCCAAAGTTTAATACGCATGAAATCAAATACAAATCTAATCAGCGAATCTTATAAGTCTCTCAGTATAATTCACGTATCCCGATTCCTCGAGTCGCATCGAGAAACACAGTGGGACACTCACTAATAGGTTAATTCTTCTGAATTATTGATTTTTTTTCGGGTAAATAAATTTTTTTTTTTTATTTTATAAATATTTGGAAGTTTTTTTTACCGTTTTATCTACTTTTTCATTTTTTTTTTTTTTGTATCTTTATTTTTTTTATTTTTTTTTTATTTATTGAATTATGTTTTTTTTTTTGGTCCGCGTTTTCCCAAATGGTCCGTCGACGGACCGGTCCGTCGGTCCGCCGGTCCGTTGGTCCGCCGACGGAAGGTCCGTATAGTCTTTTCCCGACACCCGGCCAGCTTCACTTTGGGCAATAAATGGGCTACTATAATGATCGCTTGTTAAAATCCATTGATCTCAGCATCTTGAATGTGTTATCAAATTCGTTGAGTAATCAATATTCAATCGATCAATATTCTTATTTTAAGGCTTATGTACTGAGAGAGGGACGTGCGTGTCTTATCAAGTGATGACTGACATTATACACATTCGACATCACAAGATGATTCGTACTCTGTTTGCAGGCAGCTTGTGAACTATGTCGATTGTTGCAGTTTAAGAGAAAAAAATCTCAGAAAAAGTCTCTCAGTATAATTAGAGTATCCCGATTCCTCGAGTGGCATCGAGAAACACAGTGGGACACTCACTAATAGGTTAATTCTTCTGAATTATTGATTTTTTTCGGGTAAAGAAACATTTTATAAATATTTGGAAGTTTTTTTTACCGTTTTATCTACTTTTTCATTTTTATTTATTTTTTTGTATCTTTATTTTTTTTATTATTTTTTTTTTTTTTTTTTTTGGTGCGCGTTTTCCCAAATGGTCCGTCGACGGACCGGTCCGTCGGTCCGCCGGTCCGCCGGTCCGTTGGTCCGTTGGTCCGCCGACGGACGGTCCGTATCCGTGTTTTCCCGACACCCGGCCAGCTTCACTTTGGGCAATAAATGGGCTACTATAATGATCGCTTGTTAAAATCCATTGATCTCAGCATCTTGAATGTGTTATCAAATTCGTTGAGTAATCAATATTCAATCGATCAATATTCTTATTTTAAGGCTTATGTACTGAGAGAGGGACGTGCGTGTCTTATCAAGTGATGACTGACATTATACACATTCGACATCACAAGATGATTCGTACTCTGTTTGCAGGCAGCTTGTGAACTATGTCGATTGTTGCAGTTTAAGAGAAAAAAATCTCAGAAAAAGTCTCTCAGTATAATTAGAGTATCCCGATTCCTCGAGTGGCATCGAGAAACACAGTGGGACACTCACTAATAGGTTAATTCTTCTGAATTATTGATTTTTTTCGGGTAAAGAAACATTTTATAAATATTTGGAAGTTTTTTTTACCGTTTTATCTACTTTTTCATTTTTATTTATTTTTTTGTATCTTTATTTTTTTTATTATTATTATTATTTTTTTTTTTTTTTTTTTGGTGCGCGTTTTCCCAAATGGTCCGTCGACGGACCGGTCCGTCGGTCCGCCGGTCCGCCGGTCCGTTGGTCCGTTGGTCCGCCGACGGACGGTCCGTATCCGTGTTTTCCCGACACCCTCAGATTCACAGTCATTTCATGGTGGGAGGTCAACAAGGTCAGTCTATAAAAGCTTTTGATGACACAACTGATAAATGTAAAGTAATTGCAAAACAGATATGTCGTTATTTATAATACTTGAGTTCAATTTATTAAATCCATTTAGGGAATGATAATCAAAACTAACTATGGCGTGCCGTTTGTTTCAAAATTTTAAAACAAATCTATTTAGAGATCAATCAACACATCATGTATTAAAATACTCTTGGATGTAAAAAAAACCTTTTGGATGTAAAAAAACCTTTTGGATGTAAAAAAAACCTTTTGGATGTAAAAAAACCTTTTGGATGTAAAAAAACCTTTTGGATGTAAAAAAAACCTTTTGGATGTAAAAAAACCTTTTGGATGTAAAAACATCTTTTGGATGTAAAAAACCTTTTGGATGTTAAAAAAAAACCTTTTGGATGTAAAAAAATATTTTGGATGTAAAAAAACCTTTTGAATGTTAAAAAAACCTTTTGGATGTAAAAAAAACCTGTTGGATGTAAAAAACCTTTTGGATGTGAAAAACCTTTTGGATGTTAAAAACCTTTTGGATGTTAAAAAACCTTTTGGATGTAAAAAAACCTTTTGGATGTAAAAAAAACCTTTTGGATGTAAAAAAACCTTTTGGATGTAAAAACATCTTTTAGATGTAAAAAACCTTTTGGATGTTAAAAAAAACCTTTTGGATGTAAAAAAACCTTTTGGATGTATAAAAATATTTTGGATGTAAAAAACCTTTTGGATGTTAAAACCTTTTGGATGTAAAAAAAACCTTTTGGATGTAAAAAACCTTTTGGATGTGAAAAACCTTTTGGATGTTAAAAACCTTTTGGATGTTAAAAAAACCTTTTGGATGTAAAAAAAACCTTTTGGATGTAAAAAAAACCTTTTGGATGTAAAAATGTTATGTTTACAGAGATAAGGGAGAAAAGTCAACTCTCTGACCTATATTTATAAAACCAGAACGCACGATAAAACTTAACAGGACGTTATTTTAAAACTTGAACTGTTTAGTTTCCTTACCTCATTGCATTTAAAAGTATTTGATGTTGTTTTTGAATGGAAAGCTGGATAGACTTTATCGACACTGTATATAGCTAAAGTTTGTTCAGACATGGAAAGAAGAATAACATCGTGTGACTCGAACGTACTTCAATATTTTTTACTTCGTTTGCAGACATGTAAAACTGCAAAGAATACTGATCGGTGCTTCTTCTAAAAACAGTAAAAATGTGCTTGACTCTAATGCATGTTCAGACATTGTACAAAAGATAAAACCACTGTGCGATGCTGTTCAAGTCAGTTAGTTGATTCAGTAGAGAGGCAGTTATACTCAGTAGATAGCCAAACTTACAGTACTATAACCATTTCTGAGATTCTAACTGAAATAACTCCGTTGGAAGGCCACGATTTTTTTTACATCAGAAAGGGTTTTTCAATCAAAAATGTTTTTTTACATCAAACATTTTTTTTACATCGATCAAAAAAGTTTTTGTTACATCCAAAAGGGTTTTTTAAATCAAAAAGGTTTTTCTACATCAAAAAGGTTTTTTTACATCAAAAACTTTTTTCTACATCAAAAAGGTTTTTTTTATATCAAAAACGTTTTTTACAACAAAAACGTTTTTTACACCAAAAAGGTTTTTTTACATCAAAAAGGTTTTTTAAACTAAAAAGGTTTTTTTTTTTTACATCAAAAAGGTTTTTCTACATCAAAAAGGTTTTTCTACATCAAAAAGGTTTTTTCTACATCAAAAAGGATTTTTACATCAAAAACTTTTTTTTACATCAAAAAGGTTTTTTCTACATCAAAAAGTTTTTTTTACATAAATTTTTTTTACATCCAAATTACAATCAAAAAGTTTTTTTAAATCCAAAAGTTTTTTTTTTACATCAAAAAGGTTTTTTTACATTAAAATGATTTTTTTTACATCAAAAAGGTTTTTTTACATCCAAAATGTTTTTTACATCCAAAAGTGTTTTTTTTTACATCCAAAAGGTTTTTTTTTACATCAAAAAGGTTTTTTACTTCAAAAATATTTTTTTTATCAAAAAGTTTTTTTTACATCCAAACGGTTTTTTACATCCAAAAGGGTTTTTTACATCCAAAAGGTTTTTTTACATCCAAAAGATTTTTTTACATCCAAAACCGTCTTTTTACATCAAAAAGATCTTTTTACATAAAAAAACGTTTTTATCCAAAAGGTTTTTTTTACATCCAAAAGGTTTTTTTATATCCAAAAGGTTTTTACATCCAAAAGTGTGTTGTTTTTTTTACATCTAAAAGGGTTTTTTTTTTACAACAAAATGTTTTTTTTATATCAACAAGGGTTTTTTACATCAAAAAGGTTTCTTTTTTTTACTTCAAAAAGGTTTTTTTACATCAAAAATATTTTTTTTTTATCAAAAAGTTTTTTTACATCCAAAAGGTTTTTTTACATCCAAAAGGTTTTTTTACATCCAAAAGGTTTTTTTTTACATCCAAAAGGTTTTTTACATCCAAAAGGTTTTTTTACATCCAAAAGGGTTTTTTTTCATCCAATGGTATTTTAATACATGATGTGTTGATTGATGTCTAAATAGATTTGTTTTAAAATTTTGAAACAAACGGCACGCCATAACTAACAGCCTTTAAATTACTTCAGTTTAACGTATTTATCTCTATCAAAATCGCAGCGTCAGATTCACGGGCTGTACTATGTTATAATAACTTTTATAATAACATATCAGAGAATAATTCTAGATTTATGTACTGTGAGAGGGACGTGCGTGTCTTATCAAGTGATGACTGACATTAAACACATTCGACATCACAAGATGTTTCGATTATTGCAGAGAAAAAAATCTCAGAAAAAGTCTCTCAGTATAATTCACGTATCCCGATTCCTCGAGTCGCAGTGGGACACTCACTAATAGGTTAATTCTTCTGAATTATTGATTTTTTTCGGGTAAAGAAACATTTTATAAATATTTGGAAGTTTTTTTTTACCGTTTTATCTACGTTTTCATTTATCATGTATCTTAATTTTTTTTTTTTTTTTATTTATTTATTTAATTTTTTTTTTTTTTTGGTCCGCGTTTGCCCAAATGGTCCGTCGACGGACCGGTCCGTCGGTCCGCCGGTCCGTTGGTCCGTTGGTCCGTTGGTCCGCCGACGGACGGTCCGTATCAGTCTTTTCCCGACACCCTTGCATTTCTTTAGGATTGTAAAACAGTCAGACGGGACAGAGTCAATTGCGTGAACGGACTTGAGGTGTTTGCCGATTGCAGAATATTTATGCTCATCGGTCCTTTGGTGTAGATGACGACACGTAAAACGGTGATGTAGCTTGCATCGCACAAGCTGCATTTAAATTGGTACACAACATTCTGCTGATTCACTAGAGCTGGTTTGTTCTCTTGCACTCAGGAAAAATCAGGGGAAAAATCAGACAAATGTGAAATTTCGCAGCCAAGGTGGTCTCATCGATTTTACTCAAATTTATTTCAGATGTACTATATTATATCCCAAAGTGCACTGTATAGTTGTTTTAGAGATTTTTGAGAAAATGCCCTTTTTAACCCACCACCCGAAACTCGCCATTTTTATCGCTCAAACGTAAGTTGACTTTGTCGACCGATCTCGGTACAAAAGTCGATTCAAATCCGCTTAAAAACTCTAAAACCCTGTCTTATGTTTTCCAAACATCCGATTACGTGACTTTCAGGTAATTTGAGTGATCTTTTGTAACAGAGATAACCCCAGTTTTACGACACGTGATTCTACTTGACTTACGATATCCCCTACAAAAAGTCAATTTTCACCATGTGATAAAGCTCCAAATTTAAAGATCTTCTACTGAAAAGTTCGCAAAGGAATAAGCTTTCGATTGATGTAAAAATTTCTCTTGGCAAATAAATTGCCGTTACGCGACAGCGCATTGAAAACTTTCGTTTTTGACCCGTTTCAAGTCTCAAGGTACTCGAGGTCATTCAAATAAGTCAAACAACTGCCAAATTCAATCGTCTACTCGTACTATTTTAACTTTCTACGACAAGAAATAGCCTTAATATGTCACTTCTTACCTTACTAAGGTTTTGACTTGCACAAAATTTGCAAAACTGCTGTGATAATCGTAAGTCTTGACCATTGTCTGTCAGTTGATAATTTCAGATTGCTGTTCAACATGTCAACAACAATCACGAGCGCTTCTAGACAGCGTTTAAAATCTCTTTGGAATAGTCCAAGTAGCTTTTCTTTTCTTCTGATAAACTCTTATTCTATATGGAAACAACACGAACCTCTAAATGTATGATACAGCTGAACTGCGTACGAAGAATCGAACATAAACAAAATAACTTTGGATTATGCTAATTTTAGACCACGACTTTCTAGGGGAGGGACGGGAAGCTTTGCATTTCTTGACATCCGAGTTCATCGTAAAAATCTTGAACTGATCGTGATATATAATCCAAAATATTTCTTCGTGAAAATTCATGTCCTAATCATCAACTGCGAATGAACAGAATTTTAGTGATTTTTAAAAATGTTATGGATATATTTGTAAAGTAGTGGTGCGCTGGATTCTGCAAATGAATATAAATGTCCTATAAATAAATAGTGCATGGTGATTAAACTATCCAAAAGATAACTTTTGTTTGCAAAATCAACCTGCAGTTGAATTGTATATTTTAAGCGACATTTTAACCAACAATTCAAAGTTACAGGTGATTGCTAATCTTGTTTATTTTATCGTCCGGAATTGCACATACCTTAGTGGATATTAGTAGTATTTCTAAAACCGTCTCCTACACTTATTTAAAACTATTAAAAGCTCTTCTTTTCACACAAGATAAAACATTGTTTGCAATTGAAAACGTACTAATTATTTTGGCGTTATCATTTGAATCTGCAGAAAAATCACCATTTTAAGTTTAACATGTAATTCGGAGCGCGTTAAACGATAGAATACATACAAATCCTTAATTCTATAATGTTGTTTTCATTTTTAAACAAATTCGATTTCTTTTTTAACGCTTAAATGCCAAAGTGTCCGGATTTGCACACTGTCCGGATTTGTACACACATACTGTAGACGTTTTTCAAGTCGCTTACAACATCCTTGTCCGTGTTGTATCGGCTATACAATCACGCGCCTTCATGTTGTAAACATTAAGTCTCTTGTAATGGGTGTTGTACATACTAACTGTTTTTACTGTTGTTTTTGTTCAGATCTCAGAGAGGTATGGGAGTATGGTCTAGGCATGGCTGTTACAAGATCACCGAACGATCCAATAAAACACACACGACATGCAGTTGTAACCATCTTACAAACTTTCCAGTTCTTATGGGATCAGAAGATACACAGGTAAACATACCTAATTACCAGCAACAACAATAACACCAACAACAGCAGATACACTGGTAAACAGATTTCATCACAAGCAATATGAACAACAACAACATTAACAACAACAACAACAACAACAACAACAACAACAACAACAACACCATCAACAACTACAACAACAACAGAAGATACACAGGTAAACATACATCATTACCAGCAACAACAATAATAATAACAACAGCAACAGCAATAACAGTAATCAATAACAGCAACAGCAGTATCAACAATAACGTAGCAACAACATCATCATTATCATTAACAACAACAACAATGGTAACATTAACAAAAACGTAACAACATCAACAGAAGATACAAAGGGAAACAGATTTCATCAGCAGCAATAATAACAACAACAATATCATCATCAACAACAACAACAACATCATCAACATCATCAACAACAACAACATAAACAACAAAAGCATCAGCATCAGCAACAACAACAACAACAACAACAACAACAACAGAAGATACACAGGTAAACAGACCTCAGCAACAACAATAACAACAATATCTACAACAGTAACAACAACAATAAAAACAACAGCATCAGCATATCAACAACAACAAGAACAACAGGCACGGTTTCTTAGAAACTTTACTCAGCACAAAGCTTATGCTTAACCTTAATATGTTTTGCAATTTACGTTTAGATGACGAAGTCGACCAAGTTTGCGTTAAGTTTTATTACGTATATTGGTTGTGCGTTGTCTTTACTTGGTTCCGTAGCAGCCATTGGTGTACTTGTCGTTTTAACGTAAGTTATGATAATAACGCAACTTAACATTAAACTCGTTATACCCTGTGAGCAGAAGCTATTTTCTCTTACCCTTAGAGCGACGAGCAAAGTAAAGCAGTAACTAAATTACTTGCATGTTACGTGCGATTTCCTTTCAAAATAGCTGCGATACCATCACAGAGGCGAATTGGAACGCTGCCGCACCAATTCAGAGACCTCTTTCCTAGACTGATGAGTCATCGTCATCGTTTATTCGACAGAGTCGAACTCGACTACCGATATGTTTGTATTTCTACCATTCCAACGGTTCTCGTCGAGCAACCTCGGCCCCGTTAACCGTGCTATATATCCTTCAGAATTTCACTAATGCCAGTGGAATGTTTTAGTGTTTCAATTCTTTGATAATGTATGCATTCATGAAATTACCGCAAGCTTTAGTTGAAATGTCAAAAAATAGATAACATGCTATCGAGCCCGAGGATGATCGACGTGCATTGATTATCTGGATAAATCTTTTTACCATTGACAAAATAATTAAGAATTGTTTATGTTATTCCATATTTGATTCCACTTTATTGTTGTAAGAGGGTGCTAATGGGGCTAACAGTTAACAGATTACACCCAAAAAATGAGCAGTTAACTGTGATTTGTCCCCAAAATTAGTAGCTAGATGATGTTCGGCAAATGTATATTACCAGTTAACTGATATTCGACGATCGACCAAAAAATTAGTAGTTAGCTGAGATTTGACTCAAAAATTAGTAGCTAACTGAGATTTTGGTACCCATTAGCACCCTCTGGTATACTAAAAAAATATTTTGTATAAATATAATTTAATGGTGTATGTTGCTTTTTTCTTTGTTTTTCTAGGAAAGGATTGCATTCCGATCGCAACTTGATCCATGCAAATCTGCTGATCTCTATTGCGATATCACAGACTGTGTTCTTGGCTGGTGTAGAACAGACTGAAGATAGGGTACTCTATTTGTGATGTTAGATTACTATCATAATCCATGATCATCGTTGATATTTGTTATCATCACCAGCATTATCCTTACTGGTCGTTTAAATCATCAACGTCATCATCATCATAATCATCATCATCATCATCATCATCGTCTGCGATTATTAAAATAATAATAATTCATGGTCGTTTCTGATTATTATAATCATCATCATCATAGTTTATGATTGTAATGTTTCATCGTCATTATCATTATTGTTATCATTATCTTTATCAGCCTTATTATTACAAGCAAAAACAGAGCCAAAATAGAAATTTATTTATTACTCAAACTAAACACAAATTAAAAGGACGAAAGGAAAAGGAAAAAGCAAGAAATCAACAAAAAATTTTAAAAAAAATGAAAGGTTATTATTTGGGAATCGAACCCACACCTGTAAGATCGAATTAATATGGTAATTTTATGCAAAATCTAAAATAATGACCATACATCCAGACAAATATCGCTGAATCGTCGTATGGATTTACATTAAGGCAGGAGATTTTGGGCCCCCACCATGCTATCGAGTGCTGGCCTGACAGATAGTTTTGCAGTCAAAGAGGGAGGAAACGCTCGGATCCTAGGCCATATATGAACGCACCTTACCGCTCGACCATCGTGTCTACCGATTGTTTTAGGGTTTACAATAACCTAGTGTATCGCGTGAATGGACTGTATATTGTTATGCAAATCACGTTTATCCGTGGCGTACAGGATTTTTGCCGGCGTTTGGAACCAGATGGCCCGAGCTCGATACTTAACGGTGCCGTTTTGTATTTTTGTTTTCCTTTTTTTATCAATTAATTCTCACTTTGTAGATTCTTTGTGAGATTTTGTTAGTTTCTATTTTAAATAAAAAGAATGGAATCAAAAAAATATATTCAAAACAATTAAAACACCAAAAGATTTATAATTTCAATACAATTCAGTTTTATTCAGTACCATGAGTTACAAAGTCCATATGTATATTGGGTAGAATTTTACAAATCTTTAGGTACAGGCTATCTATAACAACCACAAGGGCTTACCTAGATAGATAGCATATTATAATGATAATATGCTCATTTAATTAATAGCTGAAATTGTTGCATCGCAACTTTATACCCGGTAGAAATATTTTCCTGACCTACCCACCTCTGTTTATATACATATATGTTTTTATATCTGTTTTTGTACTGTTTATATGGGGTTCTATTCCCTGCAGATTTCAAGAGACTATAATATCTTAGTTTCGACTAAATCTTCTGAAGGATCATATTATAATTGTCTAATATCTGAATTATTTGTTTGCAGACCCGCTGCAAGTTGACCGCCATTTTACTGCACTATTTTTACCTGGTATCATTTGCATGGATGCTTTGTGAGGGTCTTCATCTGTACGCCATGGTTATCAAAGTGTTTAACCTCACATCACGTGTTTATCATTACGTTGCGTTCTCTTGGGGTAAGTTACTAATTCTCGTTGCGCATCTTTGGATGCCATGCTTCATTGCAAATAGATTGAATGAGCAAGTTGTTAAAGAAGTTGAATTAGGTTTGTGGGGTGCAGCATTCAGATTTTAATCTTAAAGAGATTGTAGCTTCATGGCAGCAATCTTAGTTAAGCTTATAAGATATTTTGTTGCGTTCTCTTGGGGTAAGTTACTAATTCTTGTAGCGCATCTTGAGATGCTATTAATTATTGAAAGGAAATTGAAAAAGCAAATTGTTAAAGAAGCCAAATTAGATTTGGGAGATACGGTATCAACGTTGGGACTCAAAGAGATTGTAGATTCACGGCAGCAATTTTAGTTAAGCTCATAAAATCAGTATTTCCCAGCAGCATATTTTGTTCTTCAAACACGCCTACCGTTTTCTGTGTTTTGGTGCCGATGCAATAATTTATTAAATTGTGTATTGTGTTTTATTATTTTTACCTCATCCTTCAAGTGTATTCAAAGACAATAAAAAACACGTGGTTTTAAATGTTGCTGATTTATTATTATTTTTTTGTTTCAAGGTACTCCTGTAGTTATTGTCCTGATTACTGTTCTAAGCCGATTTAAAGAATATGGCACATCGACCAGGTACTTGCTATAAACATTCCAGATAGAGTGATGATTGTAAATATGGAGTATAATGGTAGCTAGGGACTTACAGCAGAAGAGCCCTAATTGATGGCGATAAAAACTAAGTGTTATGGTGGTGAAAGTGTATGGAGAGAACCTCACGGAAGGGTACCCAATTAAAAGTGCAATTACCTTTGACACTTTAGCAATGCTGAAATTATGTTTTCTCCATCCCTTTTGCAATTGATAATGTTGAGGAAGGAGTCATTATTTAGTGCCTATGTTATAATTAACCAATCAATGCCAATCAATCATTTCTCAGCAACATTGATGTGGGGGTTAAAGGGAGGGGGGATTAAATGCACTAGCTATAAGATAAAATACAAAGTTTGTGTCAAAAACAATTGTCAAAGATTGTAGTTGTAAAAGATAGTTGTAATATTTCCTGTACATAGTGCTACTACAAGAGAAATGAGTGTTGGTCTTATAATTTATCACAGAAGTACTCAGAACGGATACTGTTGTAAAATATTGTTGTAAAATATATGGAAAATAGAACATATGTCGGAGCTTTACAAGATTCACACAAATCCTTTTTGTATTTTTGTGCTTTCAGTTGCGGATTTCATCAGAGTATTACACCCTTTTGGCGTTCATTCTGCCAGTTACGATCATTTTAATGGTAAGTAACAAGAAACTAAGTCACTGATGGGGGTTACTACGATAGCTTCATTGTGCTTTTTAAATTAAAATTCATATAAATAGACCGTTTTTGAAATGCTCACTTTTGTAGCAACGCGTCTCACAATTTTAAAAACCTGAATTGGTGTTTGGACATTAAAAAACATTTGTTTTTTAAATATTTCACAGCAGGTTTTTCTTTAAAATATAACTATATTGCTATTTCTTTCAGATCAATATCTTTATCTTGTCTTTGGTGATGAAAGAGATATGTAAACTACATGTATCTGAGAGCTCCCATATTAGGAGAATGATAAAGTAAGTGAAGTATTAAGTTAAGCCTTATTTGGTCGTATCACATAAACCATGGTTTATTTATTATTCCAGCTCTACATTAAAGACAGTTGTAGTGCTATTCCCACTTCTTGGAATCACGTGGGTGTTTGGAGTTCTTGTTTTTGCTACGAAAAATGTAGTATTTCAGTATATATTCACCGTATCAAACTCGCTACAGGTATGCATAAACAAATATATTTTAGCAATAGCCAAACTTCGATATTTTGTTTTTGTGATAATAAACAATAGACACGACACAATGTGCTGGGGAAACAATGAGTAATACTAATTTTTTCTTCAAGCCTCGTCTTGCAATATGTGAATGATTACTTAACCAGGTGCCCATGCTCAACTAATTAATCGAAAGTGGGCTATTTTCGAAGATAGCTAAGCTTTGATCAGTTTATAGAAATTAAATCTGTGTGGTAGCTAAATGTGGATTGGGTGGTATAGTGGTATAGCTCTCGATACTCACCCCCAAAAAATGTGGGTGGTAGTAATACTGCTTAATTGGTATATAAACAGCCTATGGAAAGAGTAGCATTTGTGGTTTGGTACAAAATTAAATGTAATACAAATGTTTTTTACACTTTTTAACAAAAAGTCTTATCTTCTTTATCCTATGTTTTTAGGGGTTCTTTATATTTGTTCTTCATTGCCTTTTTAACTCTGAGGTGAGTATACCAATGTTTGCCACATCATATTAAATAAAGCCAAGTAGAATGCTTAGAAGCCGTGTAAATTTGGCGGTATTCAACTGGCTTTTCCCATGAGACATCTTTTTCATATTGGCGGTATTTTATAAGATGTTGAAAAATCATACAGTGAATATCTTACTCGTCACTTGTATATTCTCAGTCTTATAAACACTCGCCTAAAGGCTCGTGCATGTATACTAGAATATACAAGTGACTCATGGGATATTCCACGGTGTGCCACTCGAAACCATTGTATATCTTGTATATGTATGCCAAGTACGCAGTAAAATATGCGTACTTTTTCTAAAAAGCTATATAGCTAAAGTTAAAGACGTCCTGACGTTGTGGTAAAGATTCTCGTTTGCCGAAAATAAACTAAAAAATCTACTGTCAACATGGTTTCCAACTCAGTTGGAAGAGCATTGCACCGTGATCGCACAGGTAATGGGTTCGAGTCGTGTTGATACCTTTCCGACAAGTCATATTTACTTTCTCTTATATATCCATGGCATAGACACTTATCATTTCTCTCTATTAAAAGTTCTATTGTTGAATTTAGATTCGGAAGAATTTCAAGCGCAAGAAAGAGGTATGGAAGTCTCTAAGAATCTTTGAAGACTTCAGAAGAAGAGTAACAGTGTCCATCATACCTATTCGAGTGCCTGTTACCAAACAAACAACCTCAAGTAACGAAAGAGCAGAGACATTTGAAGTATGACATTAATTCATTCATTTCTTTATTCATCATTCAGTTTGTCAATCAGTTGTTCCGTTCTAACCACTCTATATACAATTATTTCAAAAAACGTACTTGCAGCTTTTAAAAGCAACAAGCATCAGGCAAAGACCGAAATGATTAATGTTGGTTTTGCGCTGCTAATGTATTGAAAAATGAGTTGTTTTCTAAAGAAAACTAACCACAAAATGTGAACATAGATTCCCGTGCTTGGTATTGTACGAAAAAACAGCATTCATTTCGGTCTTGGTTTGATGCTTATTGCTTAATCTGCGACAGCGCTCTTTGAACTACGTTTATATCGACTGAAACACAACGCTTCCATAGAAAAAAAAAATAATAATAACTAACTTTTAAACCTTAATATTGGTGTCTGTACCAGTAAATATCAGACTCCTCTTTTTCAAATTTGCGCTTGAATCGTACTGTCAAGACCTCGGTCTCACGCCTAATTAATAGCCACATTTTAATCGTGTTTCTCCATTTGTTTTAGAAATCGTCCTAAACTATGATCGATTTTACCTATGGTCTTAAGTCCTTGACGGGAAGGTTATCAATTGGCGATAAGGACCGTTTCTGTCTTGTACATATATTAATACATAGTGTCTCAAGGATCCATCAACTAGATTTGTATAACTTAAAGTGCCATTTGGCTCGAAAGCCGAAAGACGTGAATCCATTGTTCATTTGCATAGTACTATAGGTACGGTAATATATAGTTATTATCGTCATTATAGTTATTATAATAACAGCTATTTCAGAGTCATTGTCAGGTTCCAAATCATAGATCATAGAAGCTAATACCGCAATGATACCTTGGAAACTTTGTATTAGTCAAACAACATCTCTTATTTGTAATGCATTTCCTCCACACTTTATGAATAGACAGATAATTTATTTGGATAAACATGTCACAACATAAAACTTAGTTGATTTACCACTACCCGTACATCTTAGCGGTCTCAGCTTCTCTGTCCTGTTAGTTTGAAACTGACAATCATTCTGCAATCGAGTGTATATAGCATTTACCAACCCATAAGTTTGGGTCTTATCGATATGTGTTAACTATCTCGGATGCCCCTGTTTATTGTCCCGGATACTCAAAACCATAGAACATATCCCGGATATCCTTCGTTATTGCCAGTAACAATAACAGTTTTTAAATGATATTTGTTTGCACTGATATTGGTAGGCATTGTATTTAAATTTTAATAGACGTTTATTAATGTAATAGTGTATCTAAAGGTAATAAAGATGATGTGTCTGTTTGAGTTTTCCTTGTTTTTTTTTAATGTTTTTCTTGTGTGAGTTGGCGGGTTGGTTGCGAAGTGAGTGGCTAACATTTGATTAAGTTACGAATATAATTACAAAGACAATGCCAGACCTTTTGATCGCTATAAATTCAAGCAAAAGCTTTTTTATCCATTAAACATTGTTAATTCATGGGAAGAAATATAGTGTTTCAGATAATAATATCATTTTACTTTTAATATTCCGGACGAACATCTTAGATGCTGGTATGATTTGAGGATAAGAGCGTGCTACCCCAATTCTCACTTGTAGACATCTTGAACGCTTCGATAGCCGATAATTGTGTGAAAATAAAGAAACGCTGCACAAGAATGTGATCCACAAAAGCTGTTACCATGGGGAAAAACTGCATACCGAAGTGCGCACTCAAAGTGGATTATACGAGAACGTTCGAGAGATAAAAACAAATTGCACAGAGTATTAATAGGTAATCTGTCGCTGCAAGCTCATGTTTCTTTTCTCTTCGTTGCAAAGGCCCAGAAGGGACTTGTTGTTTTCGGTCCAATAAATGTGAACACAGACGTCCTGGGGCACGTATTGTTACAAAACTACAACTGTGCAAAGTCTCTCCTGGAGTTGGCACTAAGAGGGAATTTTCCCTATTTCTAAAAATATTTTCATATTATTAATTCCAACATCCAATTAGAATAAATATACGTGCAACAAAGATCTTATGTTTCCTCTGCATCCCATGAGGTCTACGTGTATATTTTGAAAGTGTTTCGAAAGGAAATTTTCTCTATTTCTAAAAATGTTTTATTGTTATACTAACATCCGATTAGAACGTGCTGGCAAAGATCTTATGTTGATTCTGCATCCCATGAAAACTACGTCTATATTAAAAAAGTGTTTTCGAATAATTTTTTTCACTTTGCTAATGATGCATATGTCAGTCTTGACATTGAAACGTAAGAGTTTATCGTTGCTAGTTTTCATCATTAAAAGCACAAAGCAATCGACTTTGATTAGTATTTTTAAAAAGATAAAAAAATTTAAAATGAAGGTTTCGAATATCATCCAAAATTGTCTATTGTCCATAATTTCTACTATTCTCAAATAAGCTTTTTAATCAAGCAACGAATATACATACACCTATTTTAAAAAACGTTGTCAGAAGGAGATGTGAATCTGCAATCTGAGACCGACATGATTTGGCCCTGTTTTTTTGCGCTTTGCACCTTCAGATTTCTATTTACCATCGCCATATCCGAAGCCAGAACATGTGCACGCAAACGAAATGTTTAATGACAAAAAAACTGCCGTACTCCAGAATTCATTTTCGTATATATCATATTGCAGATTCAGATCTCCTTCTGATAACGTTTTTTGAAATAGTTGTATATTTTAAAAACATCAATAAAACAGTTCAAACATTATTTCTTATTAAGATTTCCTATAAATGTTTCTGCTGACTCATATATGACCCTAATTCACTTCTATTCAGTACTTATTATTGTAACTGCGGTGAAGGACTCTTAAATATTTGATGACTACATAGTTTGTTTTCGGAAAATTCCAATGTGAAGTATTATATGCTCACGTATCTTTGTTAGTGACAGTGACGTCATACCCTCAAGTGAACCCAAACATTCAGCTCCATTGATTTCTTTATATTTTATAATTGAAATATCTACCATAATTGTTTTACAATGAAGAAAACTTGTTAGAAAATACATATTTGGCTTAAACAACATAAAACGAACAGTTATCATATTTGAACGAACTTTATTCCGAGGGTTTCTTGAGGAGTTTCCCCGAATATTAAATATTACCTCATACATGACGAGCTTAGGACGACTTCGGATTTCTCAGCACGGACTATGTGATATCACTTTAATCTCATTTAGATATTTACATTTGAAGTGTATTTGTTGACAGGAGGTTGTTATTAAAGTGAAAAGTTCTATAAGATTAAACTGAAATATTAGCTCAGTTATAAGCATGACAAAATTCCCGCCAAAACCCTCTATGTATTCGTCGATCGTAGAGGCAAGATGATGGTCGACTAGAGACGTGTTTTGCTGTCTTCTTAGGGTTATTGGATCCAAACTAGAACTTGAAAGATGATGGTATCCACTTGTTATTGATATATGTGTAGTTATAAACTTAGTCGATTTATAAAATCATGATTATTAGAGCATTTTAGTAGTGAGATCTCAAGAGTTATGGCGGGAAGACGGACAATTCGTGCCACCAACTTTTCAGCGCAAAAATCACAGCCATAACGGCCAATTTTGTTTATTATGGTAGCTTATGGGCAATTGTAT
Organism: Metridium senile; assembly: GCA_949775045.1. Lineage (NCBI taxonomy): Eukaryota > Metazoa > Cnidaria > Anthozoa > Actiniaria > Metridiidae > Metridium > Metridium senile. Next base: position 7,515,913 of record OX459110.1, read on the forward strand.
AATGGCAAACAATTGGATTCTGCCATATTTGATATTTTAAAGAGATATTGGTTCTAAATCAAAGTAACGTAGATTCATAAATATAATAATTATTTAGTCATGCATCTGCCTGTCTGTTTTAGTTGCTTTCTTGGGTATTTACTTACCTGTAAGCACTGGTATTAGGCTGGGGCAGGCTCAATATATTCATATATAATAATTTCATATAGTTATCTGCTTGTTTTATTCAGTTGCTTTCTTGGGCATTTATTTACCCGAATGCACTGGTATTAGGCTGACAAGCTTAGAATAACTAAAATATATTTGATATACTATAATTTCGTATAATAGTTATCTGCCTGTCTTATTCAGTTGTTTGCATGGGTATTTATTTACCTGTAAGCACTGGTATTAGGCTGGGGCAAGCTTAGAATAACTAAAATATATTTGATATACTATAATTTCATATAATAGTTATCTGCCGGTCTTATTCAGTTGTTTGCTTGGGTATTTATTTACCTGTAAGCACTGGTATTAGGCTGGGGCAGGCTCATTATATTGATACATAATAATTTCATATAATAGTCTATAATAGTAATCTGCCTGTCTAGTTTAGTTTTACAAAATGATTTTTGTCGGTCAATTTACTTTCACAATAATTCTAAAAACACTGCACGCCAAACTGAGTCAATGGAGCAGTGAGTATTAAAAAACAGTTACAATATGATAAAGCAAAATAATAAAGCAAAATAGGGAATTATTCACTATTTATCATTGTATCAAATGGTTGTATTCTGACCAAGTTCAAAAGCTACATAAATAGATTTAATTTTCTTGCTGAATGATATGATGATACTTATGACGCCCCGCCTCGAAGTTGTGGTCATTATCCAAATGGAGAACGAGAGTTATGTTACACGATCTATTGTTTTTATGAGCTTGGCACCCCACAGGTTAGGGCATATTTTCTGCCCTAACCTGTGGGATACCAAAATCCAAAGTCATCCTAAGCTCGTCATGGTTAAAAATAAATTGTTTCGCATATAAAACAAGACTGAACAAGTTAACTCAGATATTACAAGATTTTGTTTCCGTTCACATCAGAAACCAGTTCCCCGGGCCAATTCAATTCAAACGTTTCTTATTTACACCTCAGCTGGCATTTAGATGGAACACTTACGAAAAAAACTCGAAAGTCTTTCTTGTCATTTTACTTGGGAAGAATACATCAACTATGGAAGTAACCGATCAAGCCTACTTCTTAGTACTGCTGATTTTCATGACGGTGAAGATGATGATGGTAGCAACAGTGAGATACACTGGAACAACTTAATGGGTTACAACAAGTCTAAAGATGAAGACTTCGAAGGTGCGAAAAAGTGTTTTGGAAGTGCACTTGAAAAATGCACCAGCGAAGACGAAAAGCTGATCACTCTCTCGTGTATGGCTTGGCTGCTGTACAAAGAAGCGGAAGACAGTACTAGTAACGAGACAAGAGCAGATTTACAAGAACAATCGAACCAAAACATCAAAGAGGTTATCGATATTCTACAAGGAAGAGAGATGGACAACGTTCCAGAAGTGCTCTTTGAAAAAGCGTTCGTAGTAATACATTTTAGTAACGACGAACGTAAAAGATTTGAAGAAGCTAACTGTCTTATCGATAAAGCTTTGGAAGAAAACCCAGGATCGCTGCTATACAAATTTACCAAAATAAAGTATAAGCAAAGGTCGTTGTTGATCTGGAAGAAAATTATCACTGACGAAGACAAGGTAAATAACTATCTCGCCGAACTTGATGGACCTTGGAATGAACTCATCAAAATGACAGCACAAGGTACAACTGACCTTCACGCGGATATATTTGTTTCGTATGCTTTGTTTCTAAATAGACAGCATAGAGACTATGGGAAAACTGGCGGCCCATATGCCGAAAGAGCTAAGCTGCTCGGAGCAAGGAATCCTTACGTTCTTCGAAAGGTTGCTCAGTTTTACATGCTTTCTGCAGGAAACGATATCTCCACATTGGACAATGCGTTGGTAATTTTAAGAAATCTCTTAAAAAAGAATCCTGATTGTTACAAAACACAATCACTCCTTGGACAGGTGTTGTGTCGAAAGTACAAATGTTTTGACGGTCAGAAAGACGAGAAAGAAAATATCTTTGCCGAGGCTGAAAATAATTTGAAAAAATCATTGGATGCTAATCCCAAGTTTCCTATTCCAGGAATGGACATGGTTCGTCTTCATCAATTCAAGTATGAAACCACCGGGTATCCAGCTGTGCTCGTTCCGGCCGAGAGAATTTTACATCAAATGGTGGAATCCTTAACAGATCTGAGTATTGGCATGCAAGGAGGTATATGTACCATTTATGGTCAGTTCCTAAACAAATATGCAGCAGTATTGGCTTCTCATAGGGAAGACTTCCATCACAATGGATATTCTACTACTTTATCCGCTGACCATGAAATGATGATGAAAATTAAAGAAGCTTTTGAAATTGCTCAAAAATTTGAGGAAAGTCAGGATCTGTGTGAGCTGCACAAAGCTGAACAAATATTCCTATCGATATACAGTAATGTAGCTGACGATGATGATGATGATGTGCAGTCCTCTTTCTATCAGGCATACAGTTCTTTCATGAAGACATACTGTAAAGATATAGCCATGATGTATTTCATAAGGTCTCTGAATTACAACCCACTCCAGAGCGGTCAAGATGCCTATGGACCACTGGAAATGCTTGCCAAAGAAAACGCTGAAAGCGAGAATGAAGAAAAATGCTTTAGTGGGTTTGTTGTTCTTTCATGGCTTTACAACTTGAGATATGAAAAGAGGAAAGAAGAGAAATATATTTCAAAAGCACAAGAACATCACATGAAGGCTGTTCAACTTAAAGAAGAGGAAGGAATTACTGAAGTACTCAAAAAACTGAGCAGCCTTAATGCTCTAAACTGACGACTACTGGCAGTTCAACAGAGAAGATTTACACCCTGACGATTTCTACGAAAGTATGCTAAGTTTAAGAAGAAATGATTTACAATAGGACGACGAACGTGCATATGAGAAACGTTCGACCATAATATTATATATTTCGACAAACTGTTAGAGATCTAGGACTAGAGAAAACAAGACGTTTTCAATCACCTAGAGTTTGCATGGAAAACGTTCAAACCTAACAAGATGAAATATACTGCTAATTAAAGAAATATTAGACATCAAGAGAAAATATAGAAGTTTTAAGCACTGCATACACAGAAGTAGATCAAGAAATTTACAACTATAGGAGAACACGAAAGCATTTGTAAACACAGTAGATACAAAAACAGTCGTAAGGTGTGGACAGTATGTTATCAACTTCCATTAGCGTTAAACATTTCTTATTAGTTATAAACTATTCTGGCATTTCAATATGCTTCTATAGAAAAATTCATTGGATGACTCGGGAATTCCACGTTGAATTCCACGAGAAAATCGATATCGCACGAATCGCGGATCGAGTGAAATTCAATCATAATCAGGGGCGGATCCAGGGTAGGGGAATTGGGTGACTTCCCCCCCCCCCCCCCCCCCTCTTTTTCTAAGCAGTTATATCTTACGTCCGGGATAGCTCCAGCATTATTGGGGTTTTATATATATCCGAAACCAAAATCCCCCCCCCTTTTCCAAAATCCCCCCCCCCCCCTTTGAAAATCCTGGATCCGCCACTGATAATGTGAAATTTATTTTAACAAAAGTGAATTTTATTACGCTCGACTAAAAAGCCATTTTCTGTAGCACAGCGTACGCTTAGCCAATAAGAAAGCGAAAATAAATCTGCTAAACGACAAATAACCGGGAGTCAAACGTACCATTTCAATCAACCTCGTGGTGATAAAGTACTTGCTTTTCGCTGATCAATTCAAGTCTGTTAGGGAGCACATATATACAAATCTAAACAGAGCTCTTTTAATAAAGCTATCAATGAAGAAGTAAGGACTTTATACATGAAATTCGGCAATTGATCGTCAATGGATTCAGCTACAATGCAACGACGAAGGAAAATACAAACTGAAGATGTTGTTTTATGAAAGTTTAATTGCAGAAAATCCTCTCAAAAGCTGACTGATGGCTATAAATCATGGTTAGGTATGTTTTTTTCTTTTAAACGATGTCAGTTAAGTTTTGAAGAAACGGCTAAAATAATACAAATCTATTTTTATTAGTAAAGTTTTCGCTTACCTTCAATCAGTAAGAAGATGAGTAAAATTCTCAAACTTTTAACTTGTACTTTAATTTCTAAAGGAAGACGACATACAAAGAAACTAGTACTGCAATGAACATGTTCAAAGCTGCGAGTTTTTGAATCACAAACCATTAGCTATAGTTTTAGCTATAGTTTTTATATTAGTTTTATCGTTACTAAAACTACCTTTTGTAATTTAAAATCACAAAATGTACTATGAAAAAATGTAACTTGTTTGCTAAATAAAAATGTATTGTATTGTATTGTATTGTATTGCTATTGTTATCAATATCGATACTCTAACTCCGATCTCCTCCGCATCTGCAAAACCACTTCAATAACTGAATTTACCGATATACTACAAGCAAGATATCTAGCATATATCAGCAGACGAACAAACCATAATACAACCAAACAGCTTCTATTCAAGGTAGACAAATATACCAAGAAAGGGAAACCTAACAAAACACTAGAAGACAGAGTACTATAAAAGCTCAGAGACTATCAGCCGATGAGTTTTACTCAAGAGCCTTAAATAAAGAGTTCTAGATATGGTCCTATGGACTGCTCAAAATCTGCCTATATGCGGATAGAGCTAAACTTTATATATATACATATTAGTTTTTTTCTGGTTTATGTTTCTATTTCAATTTAGTGAAAACTTTTAATAGGGTTGAAGTTTGCAAACTACCCGTGAAATAAAGCTCATTGATATCTGTTTTGAAATTGTCTGGCTGTTAAGTTTATGTTCCACGACCCTAGAAAAGTGATTTGATGATTAGAAATGTTGTCTTTGATTGAAAAATTACCGTTCAAGTCGTGAAAACAGCGACTGAAACTAAGCAAGCGAAGCGAAAGAAATTGATCACTTTTCCGAGTCGCAGGATAAAAATTGCTCTTTTTTAAAGCAAAACTCGTCTATTAGCAAGTTAATCATTTGCCTCTATAGTCTTTGAAGTTAAAATAACTTGTTTGGTCGATTTACCTTTTTCAGGAATGTACGGAAAATAATGTGAAAACCTACATTTGTCAAAAATTATCGCCTTGTTGATGCTAAAGTTTGTGTTTTTTCTTGCGTTTTCAAATCTTTCAGAAAGTCGAATTGAAAGTTTGGTAATTCGTAATATTTGTTCGTTTGTCTAGGAAAATTGTAATTCATTGAGGAAAACAGCTTTTGAAATAAAAATGTTGTCAAAAACAGTAACCTTTTCAAAGGGAAAGCAAAACAAAGCGCGGGCTTCCTGGTTTTTCATTGAATTCAGCTTTTCAGACTGCTGTCATTAATTAGGAAAAACTTGCTTTTTAACAAAGTTAGCTATTTGCATTTATATTCTTTGTGAACTAATCTTCTCTTATATTTGTTTTGTAGTACCATATTCTAAGAAAATCAAGCGAAAATAAGACAAAAACAAAATTTATCTGTGCGGGATCCCTGATTTTTCATTGAATTCATCTCTGACAGCGTTGGATTCCACGCTGAATCCTTCGCTATCTACGTCACAGATTCGTCAACTCGTACCAACCAGCGCGCGAGTTTGTTATGTGATATGGGATTCTAAGTCAAATTTAATTTAATTTAAGGTTATTGTTAAGTTTTCAAAAGAGTGGCTTTTGGACAAATTTTGATAATATAAGACAGAACGCTTATTTCACGACGTTTCGATGTCGCTGACATCATTTTCAAGTAAGGTTTATTCGATAAATTTAAATATTACATTGAGATGAAATTATCCTCTTGGGATCAATACGCGTGACATGTACTTATTAAACAAATACTTTGGCACGTAAGGAGTCTGATTGTGTGTTTAGAATAGGTCCTTTGTTTCTTATAAACAACATTTCGTTGATCAAGCAGTCGAGCTTGTCCTTGCATTTCTTTAGGATTGTAAAACAGTCAGGCGGGACAGAGTCAATTGCGTGAACGGACTTGAGGTGTTTGCCGATTGCAGAATATTTATGCTCATCGATCCTTTGGTGTAGATGACGACACGTAAAACCGATGTAGCTTGCATCGCACAAGCTGCATTTAAATTGGTACACAACATTCTGCTGATTCACTAGAGCTGGTTTGTTCTCTTGCACTCTTAAGTCATCCCCAATTTTCCGACTTGTGAACACTGGCTGTAAGTCGACGTCAATTTTGTTACTTAAAGAATTGAGCTGCGTTTTGACTACATCCACACACTTCTGGGGCGGTCACACTCCTTGGTAAATAGCTCAGGTGTTGTGGAGAGTCTGAAGGCACGGTGTAACATGGTTTTGAGCAACGATCTTTTGTATCGGTTATCGACATGGCTCTGGTAATGTAGTAGGAGACCAGTATCTGTAGGCTTGACGTGGACACTTGTTGTAAGTTGACAATCATGTTTATGGATGGAAATTCCAACAAAGGCAGGTGTGTTGTTAGATGCTAGTTCCATAGTAAATTGTAGCGCTTTATGGCATTGGTTGAGTGTAGCGAGAAAGGCATGAGCTGCGCTTTCATCAGGCATTAATGCAAAGGTGTCATCGACGTAACGTCTGTACAATCTTGGCAATTTGTTGGCTTGTTCCAGTTTCTCTTCAATCGAGCACAAGAATGTGTTGGCCATGAGTGGACCCAATGGTGAACCCATAGCAACACCGTCAACCTGCTTGTAAAGACAGTTGTTAAACTGGAAGAGCTGATCTTTTGTCGCTATCGTCAACAGTTAAATAAGGTTTTCCTTTGTGATGTTCAGACCATGGGTGTTATTAAGCCAATTATCAACAAAGCCTTGTCTGCTAAGATATGGATGGTTTCATCAAGTTGGACATTAGTGAATAGTGAACATACATCATAGGACACCATAATATCATCCTCATCTGCTTGCATAGTCTGTATCTCATTTGCGAACGCAAAAGTGTCAGAGATCGTGTAGCTGTTAACAGACAACGGTTTAAGCTTTTGATCCAACCATTTTGCGAGAGGATACTAGTTGTAAGTATCGGTCGCCGATAATATGGGTCGCATGCGATGCAAGCTACATCGGTTTTACGTGTCGTCATCTACACCAAAGGATCGATGAGCATAAATATTCTGCAATCGGCAAACACCTCAAGTCCGTTCACGCAATTGACTCTGTCCCGCCTGACTGTTTTACAATCCTAAAGAAATGCAAGGACAAGCTCGACTGCTTGATCAACGAAATGTTGTTTATAAGAAACAAAGGACCTAGTCTAAACACACAATCAGACTCCTTACGTGCCAAAGTATTTGTTTAATAAGTGCATGTCACGCGTATTGAGCCCAAGAGGATAATTTCATCTCAATGTAATATTTAAATTTATCGAATAAACCTTACTTGAAAATGATGTCAGCGACATCGAAACGTCGTGAAATAAGCGTTCTGTCTTATATTATTGTTAAGTTATTGTTAAAAAACAAATATTTGTATGACTTGAAACGTAAACTTTTGATTATTCAAACTAAATATTAAAAATATATGTATCATTTTCGAGATATTAAAGTGGTTTTTTTTTTATGTGAAAAGGAATGTCATAATCTGCTAAAAACATTTTTTGCATAGTGCCACGTCTCTCAAATATCATGATGTGTAAATGTAGGCATGGGACCTCTGTTTAAACTTTATTAATCTATAACCTTACCAATTGCATTTGATTCTAAGTTATTCATAAGTAAACGTTGGATAGAACGCTCAACTTTTCCTGTTGAAAAACAAGCATAAAAATAAAATTGAAATCACGTATACGTCTTCACCGGTAGCATGGGATAGTTATGTAAGTACAGTGGAACCCCGTTAATCCGGCCACCGAATTAAGGGACAGCCCAAAGTGACCATATTAACAGTGTTGCCCGCTTTAAGCGGGTAAATGTTATAGAAAACTTATGGTCATGCATTTCGTCGGGACCTAAAAAACTGACCGCAATAACGGGGTGAAGGTATTAAGCGGGTGACTGTAAGACGGGGTTCCACTGTACCATTCAATTCATTATTATTAAGCCTTAAATCAGTTATTATTCATGTTGCTACATTTAATTGCAAGAACGTTGCCTGACTTTTGTAATTTAGTGGGAAAGGAATGGAAGAAATGCAGAAAAAGATCGCTCATAATAATAATACTAATAGATCGCTCATCCTGAACAAAACAGCTTCATTTTGGTGTAACTTTATTGAAAGCCTGAAGGCTTAATGCCAAACCAATAAACTTCTTATTTCTCACAAGTATTAAAGCACTCTTCAAGATTATTACCTGGCCGTTATTATGTTTTTGGATAAAAGATTAATTTTTATGCTATTTCTGCCAATTTTTGAGGTTGCGCAAAACATACGAAAATGAACAAACTTTGACGCCTTAAAATGCTCCTGGTACCTAAAACTATTTATTCTTTGTTAGTACATCAAATTAATTAGTCACACAAGTCCGTGCGTTACGTAAACAAACGTTTAATAGTCTAAAATCAAATAAGGCGCATGATAAACAATTTCAAGTATAAAATTTAGTATTTGCTGTTCTAAAAAATGCATAGAATGTAATTGTGAATACAGGTTTCTGAGATAACTTGCCTTTAAGACGATGAAACCACATTATAAATACGTCAGCTAGTGTCAAGCAACTATTGCATATCAACAGTGTCAACACAAACAACAGATCCTGTAGCATTTTGTGACAGTTAGCTACTCGGGCAGTAGTAATATCTCTTTTCCTATTACATTAACGCTTTTTAGAGCAAATTTAGTGAAGAATTATGAACTTTTAATATAATTTCCTTTTTTACTGAGATTGTTTGTTTGTCTGCATCACACGAGGAGGTTGTATTTCCGTGGTGTCACTCAGACGCAGCACTAATGTATAGGCGCTATATTACACTGCGATTACGAGCCACGTGCATCAATTATATAAAAAGAGCGCCAAACGATCTCCTTGAATTATCACATTACTTACTTAATTGATTAATTAATTAATTATATTTCGCTTTCCATTCATAAATGGAAACGTTATCCAAATAAGCAATATATGAGTTCGAACTAACTTATTTGTAACAATAAAGTCTTGTAAGACTATTAAAATGGTTTTTGAACTCATTTATTAGTACTTTTGATGCTCGCTTAGGTGATTTTAGCATACAACACTGATTAACACATTGCATTTGAATTCCAAATCCTTATTATTAAAATGCATTTGAATTCCAAATCCTTATTATTACAATGCAACAATCTTTAACCGAAGCCAGTACCAATACAAACTAGACGCTCTATGAGCGCTCACATCGAGCTCAGTTCCATCAGCTATTGCCGACTTCCATATTGTATATCTGGGAATGGCACGTTCAAAATGTCTATACAACTTCAATGTTGTCAACTAGAAACGGTGCCTTATTCACATTGTATTAATTTTGTCATCTAAAGGACGGGGCCTACTAATTAAAAAGTAATGTATTCTTCAAATAACTATGTGAGTTGTTTTAACCCTTTAGAGGGTTCTACAAATCTGTCTAAAAAAGGTGGTGTCACCGGGCAGTTAAGAGAAATAAATCAAAGAGATGTTTCAATGAAAATCCTTTGAAAAAAAAAAAAAAATATTTGTCGATGCCGGTAAAATCGTGACGTCAGCCATATTTAAAAATATGGCTGACGTCACGATTTTACCGGCATCGACAAATATTTTTTTTTTTTTCAAAGGATTTTCATTGAAACATCTCTTTGATAGCGGTAAACAATTAACAAGTAATTTTCTAATAGGAATATATATTTTGTAACGTATTTTCAAAAGTTAGTAGTGAAATATGATTTGTTTAGCATCGCGACTTATATTTTACGAGGTTCAGAAAATTCGAATTTTTGTCTATTTTCCATTTTAAAATCAGTTGCTTTTTCGAAATTTTACATCAAAACCATTGTTTAACATGTTCTTAATAATTGCAGTTGTAAAAAAATTGGGGTTACCGGGCGTTTTAAAAAGTTATCGCGTGGTAAACTTTGCCGCCGAAGATCATTATAAGACAATTTCTTTCCGGTCCCCTCCCTACTAAGTAAAGAAATTCGTCATTATAAGTGCATTGTGGGACTGTTTTTATAAAAACCGCTACTGTCGCGTCTACCATCGTTAGATGTTTTTTTATTTGTATTTTGTCATCTTTTGAGGTAAGATAGCGCGTTAAAATGGAAACTATGTAGATGCGCAGTAGCCTGCGCAGTGGCAATAGTAGGCCCCGTCCTTAAGCCGCCTTTAAATGTGTAGACTGGGGAAAAAGAGACAAAGCAAGCAGCTGATGGTGCTATAGCAAATCAGGCAATGTATCGGCACTTATTTGAAATCAGTCGGTTATTGATTCGTGAAACCCCCAGTTATGTTTAATGTCATGTAATAGTTGAAATGAAAAAAAAGGAAAATAATCAGAATATCATCAAGTACATGCATACGTACAAAATCTGGTTCTATTTACTAAGTACTAACTAGTAGCTTACTGTTTATTCCATGACACTAATACAATGTTTTCTTTGGTGATAAAACATAGTACATATTAAAGTAAACATATTGCCACCTAAGCAGGCAATTTTTGACTCTGGGCTTCCTGTGGTGGGACAAAAGGTGGGGGAGGGGGTGAGGGAACGAGAATAATACAAACTGATAATACAATACTTAGCATAGCGTGCTCTAAAATTTTGTACTTTTATTGATACAACAACATCTTTATAATTGTTCACATTACAAAAATTGATGGTATTTTCCAGTATATGACAGTCATCAAGAATATTTGAAAAGTTTTGAACAATGTATACAAGTAAGAAAAAAGGCATAATTATGACAATCAGCTGCAAAGATACAATTAAGATTATAAAAACCTTGCTAAATAGTTCTTTATAAGGGACGGACCATTAGATTATTGAGGGGGGGGGGGGGGGGTTGGGCAATTTTTTTTGCACAATTGTTTCTCCCCTGCACTCTAAGTATGTGCACGAATTTTTTTTTCATCTTGCACGATCTTTTTTTCGGAATATTTGCTGTGCTCGAATTTTTTTTTGTTTTTAAGGCAGTGCTCGAATTTTTTTTGGGTATTTGCCCAACCCCCCCAGTATTGTTAGTTGTTTGTAGTGTAGACAAGACTGAGTCATAATTTGGTCATAATTTTGAATTCTCACGGCTCGTTAGAACTTGTAAGAACTTTGTTATCAATGCTAGACATGCTAATAGATTCGTGAAATTACGCTAAACATTTTTTAGTGTGGTCCTACCGAGAATGGTATATGCATTTGTATGTATCATCTGCGTGTTAGCCTTCTCCATTTAGCCTTCTTAGTCCTTATTACTTTGTTTGTTTGACGACGTTCTTGTCCAATCTCGCACTACTAGTCGGCCAGCTTCACGTATTATGATTGTCGACGTTCGAGGATAAGCGCTACATGAGCATTACAATAGATGTCAAAAAATAAGCACTATGATTGGATGCAGATTGACGTTCGGCGCTATGATTGGATGCAGATTGACGTCCGGCGCTATGATTGGATGCAGATTGACATTGACGATTGACGGTAGTACTTCCGGGGTTGACCGGAAGTCATTTTGGCGACCAAGAGAAGAACACTGTGCATTTTCAGACATCAAGCTTTTCGCTCGATGTAATTATCTAATTGCGATCGAAAATATGAATAATAGAATGTATACAATTGTTTGATTTTCGTTTTGACATTTGTTTTAGTGGTTTCGGTTGAAGAAGTTGATGAAGTTGAAGTAGTTGGTTTCGGTTGAAGTAAGAGAGGGAAAAATCATTCTAAACATTTGTATAAACGGGTGTGTACCGCTGGATAGGTTTTTTTTGTTTGCCTTGCTGTCTAAAATGGGGTATGAAGGTTTCCAAAATATTTATTTAAACAACATCTGGAATTTATGTTTTTGTATGTCTGAGATAATTTTTAAACCAAGTGCTTTATTATGCTGTCTACCACTAAAATAGGGCCCATTTTTCGATTATCCTTGAATATATGTTATGTTTTGTTTCATTTTACTGTCTTAAAATATGCTTGTTTAGATCTTTGGATAGCACTCATTTTTGTGAGTATAAACGTGCCGTCACAGAAAAGTTAGGCTCGCTCATGCAGGACTTCAAAAGCATATATACAAATTATAGCACTCTTCTAACTGACAACCGCGAAGTAACCATCTCATTGTAGATTTGTATATATTAGAAATCTATGATGTATTTGTAAAAACAGATTCACTTTGTATATTTTTCAATAAATCAGTAAACACATAAGTACGAATATTATTTAATTATATTTTGTTGTATTTTTACCCGCACGCGCACCTTTTTACTCACACCCGCATCATTTTACCTGCACTTTCGCACCATTTTTACACGTCCCGCATCTTTTTTCCCGCGACACGCTACAAAGCTACAAAGATTTTGAAGATAGTTGTCCAACTTTATAACAAAAAAAAAATCAATCATTATAATATTAACTGTAATTTCAACAATGATAATAATAATAAGTTACACTGGGGTTCCTGTATCTTGACACTAAACAGTATTGTACAGGAGGTACGTAAAAGTATCACACCAATTTGACTAAGAGTACAGGACGGAGTTCCTGGGGATATAGGATAACCTTTCTTCTCTGCAGGGATCACAGTAGAACACACATTTGAAACCCAAATGAAGATGTTTACTATTATCCAAATGCTTTTTACACACATTAGAGTACTTGCACTGACAAAAAAGGGCAATGTATATATTGTATTATGATTATAAAAATTAGTTAGCTTGAATCACAATTCAAGATGTTTTCATTTGGAAGACTGTGCCAACATATATGCCTGATACATACAAGCAAATTTACTATTGCTTTGATCAAGGAGATCCGATGGTTTGCCTACTTCTACAGCTTAACAATAACTTTATCATAGTCTAGAACAGTGTCCAGCCGATGAGCTATTGCAATCACAGTTTGTTCTTTTAAATTGTGTCTTATGGTGTCTTGAATGAGCTGATCTGTCGTGAAGTCCACATTGGCTGTAGCTTCATCCAGTATGACAATCTTCTTTCTTTGTAGTAGGGCTCGAGCTAAACAGAAAGGTTGTCGCTCTCCAACACTGAAGTTACTCCCTTCCTCATTCACAGTGTGCTCGAGACCTTGTGGAAACGATGCAACTAACGATTTTAGTTGCACTTGCTCAAGTACATCCAAAAGCTCCTGTGTTGAATATGTTTCTGAGGGATCCAAATTAAATCTAATACTTCCTTTGAAGAGGAATGGATTTTGTGGAATACAACCAACTGCAACTCGGCTATCCTGAAGGTTAAGATTCTCAATGACTGCGTCATCAATAACAATAGATCCAGAAGTGGACTGGGGAAGACGGAAGAGAGCAGCCATAATCGAAGACTTGCCAGCCCCTGTTCGCCCGACTATTCCAACCTTTTCACCACTATCAATAGTCATATTGATACCTTTCAGTGCTTGGGGTCCACCTGGATAGTAGGTCAGAGTAACATCATTGAAGGATAAAGATCCGTTCCTAGGCCAACCCGGAGAAGAATTACTAAGCATGTTATACCCAGGTTCCTGTTCGAGTTTGGTGTAATAGATGATTCTCTCAACTGAAGTCATTGTGTTTTCGGTAAATGCAACAGCAACTGCAAGTCCGTATACTTGAACAAATTCTAGTCCATAAAATATTAGAAGACCCACTGAGGCTGCAAAAGAGTATAAAAATAAAGCTGCAGATGATTTAAATATTGTCTTTCTTAGTTATAATATTGTCGTGTGCCTACTGAAAAACTGTTTTAATATAAAATAGTGGTATGCCCAAAATCTTTAGTAAAATATTATGACTTAGTCGTGTAATTGATATTTTGTTATTTGCGTGAGCTGCTGCGGCAAAGTTTAGCATTTTTGGAAAACAATCAGATGTGGTTTGATTTTCTGTTTTATCGTCTTCCTTGCAATTGGAACAGATATTGCAATTGGAACAGACTGATGTGTCATCGTCATCGTTTGGTCGACAGACTCTAGTGATATTTTTGTATTTTTACCATTCCAACGGTTCTCGTCGAGCAACCTCGGCCTCGTTAACGTGCTGTATATTCTTTAGAATTTCATTAAAGCCAGTGGAATTTTTTAGTGTTTCAATACATTGATAATGTGTGCATTCATGAAATTACCGCAAGCTTTAGTTGAATAAAAAATAGATAACATGCTATCGAGGCCAAGGATGATAGACCTGCATTGATTATCTGGATAAACCTTTTTACCATTGACAAAATAATTAAGATTTTATTTTTTTATATCATTCCATATTTGATTCCACTTGATTGTTATAAGAGGGTGCTAATGGGGTTAACAGTTAATATTACGCCCCCAAAATTAGCAGTTAACTGTGATTTTGCCACAAAATTAGTAGTTGACTGATATTCGGCAAATGTAAAATTAGCAGCTAACTGATATTCGACCAAAAAATTAGTAGTTAGCTGAGATTGTGGTACCCCCATTATAGCACCCTCTTGTAAGGCTAACGGTCATCTTCTATACTAAAAATTGTTTTTGCAAATATAATTTTATAAACATAATAATTGTCTAAATTGCTTTTTCCTTCGTTTTTTTTTTTTTTTTTCTAGGAAAGGATTGCATTCCGATCGCAACTTGATCCATGCAAATCTGTTGGTCTATATTGCGATATCACAAACTGTGTTCTTGGCTGGTTTAGAACAGACAGAAGATAGGGTACGCTATTTATGATGTTAGATTACTATCATAATCCATGGTCATCGTTGATATTTGTTATCATCACCAGCATTATCCTTACTTGTCGTTTAAATCATTAACGTCATCATCATCATAATCATCATCATCATCATCATCATCATCATCGTCTGCGATTATTATAATAATAATAATGCATGGTCGTTTCTGATTATTATAATCATCATCATCATAGTTTATGATTGTAATGTTTCATCGTCATTATCATTATTGTTATCATTATCATTATCAGCCTTATTATTACAAGCAAAAATAGAGCCAAAATAGAAATGTATTTATTACTCAAACTAAACACAAATTAAAAGGACGAAAGCAAAAGGAAAAACCAAGAAATCAACAAAAAATCAACAAAAATAAAAAGGTTATTATTTGGGAATCGAACTCACACCTGTAAGATCGAATTAATATGGTAATGTTATGCAAAATCTAAAATAATGACCATACATCCAGACAAATATCGCTGAATCGTCGTATGGATTTACATTAAGGCAGGAGATTTTGGGCCCCCACCATGCTATCGAGTGCTGGCCTGACAGATAGTTTTGCAGTCAAAGAGGGAGGAAACGCTCGGATCCTAGGTCATATATCAACGCACCTTAACGCTCGACCATCGTGTCTACCGATTGTTTTAGGGTTTACAATAACCTAGTGTATCGCGTGAATGGACTGTATATTGTTATGCAAATCACGTTTACCCGTGACGTACTGGGTTTTTGCCGGCGTTTGGAACCAGATGGCCCGAGTTCGATACTTGACGGTGCCGTTTTGTATTTGTTTTTCTTTTTTTATCAATTAATTCTCACTTTGTAATTTCTTTGTTAGCTTCTATTTTAAATTAAAAGAATGGAATCAAAAAAATATATTCAAAACAATTAAAACACCAAAAGATTTATAATTTCAATACAATTCAATTTTATTCAGTACCATGAGTTACAAAGTGCATATGTATATTGGGTAGAATTTTACAAATCTTTAGGTACAGGCTATCTATAACAGCCACAAGGGCTAACCTAGATAGATAGCATATTATAATGATAATATGCTCATTTAATTAATAGCTGAAATTGTTGCATCGCAACTTTATACCCGGTAGAAATATTTTCCTGACCTACCCACCGTCATTGGGGCGTATACGCAAACGTAAACGTACACGCGTAAACGCAAACTCGTCCAGTACTTGGTTGATTTGATTTATAAAGAAGACGTTATTTTTGGAACCTACAAGGCCTAATATAACGAATCGAGTCATTGAGAAAGGGATTATATATTTTTTTTAGAAAGTCTTATCAAACATATGCCAATTGTTTTGTTGAAATCTCAACCTGTAGTTAAAAAAAAAAAGAAAACATTTCGCGCGCTAATCTTTTGTTACTTCTTACCTACAATACCATTATATGGTATTGGCATTGTTTTAAAGATTACATACGCCGGTATTTCTGATACGTATTCCTCTCTTTGAAAGTATCGCCAGAACTTTCTACTCTCATCCGAGAGCTATCTTAAACTAAATTTGGTGGACTGGTTCCACTTATTTCCTGGATATTTGAATTGATAAGTGAAGGCTATCGTCGGTACATGTGAATAGCTTTGCGCATTTTGCGGGCTTCCAGCGCGAGTCTAATTTCCAATGCCGGATCTTGGGGTGTTTATATGGGGTTCTATTCCCTGCAGATATCAAGAGACTATAATATCTTAGTTTCGACTAAATCTTCTGAAGGATCAAATTATAATTGTGTAATATCTGAATTATTTGTTTGCAGACCCGCTGCAAGTTGACCGCCATTTTGCTGCACTATTTTTACCTGGTATCATTTGCATGGATGCTTTGTGAGGGTCTTCATCTGTACGCAATGGTTATCAAAGTGTTTAACCTCACATCACGTGTTTATCATTACGTTGCGTTCTCTTGGGGTAAGTGACCAATTCTCGTTGCGCATCTTAAGATGTTATGCTTCATTGCAAATAGATTGAATGAGCAAGCTGTTAGAGAAGTTAAATTAATTCTGTGAGGTGCGGCATTCAGCGTTGGATCTTGAAGAGACTGTAGCTTCACGGCAGCAATCTTAGTTAAGCTCATAAAATATTACGTTGCGTTCTCTTGGGCGATAAGTTTCCAATTCTCGTTGCGCATCTTAGGATTTTATGCTTCATTTTGAAGAAAATTAACAGAAAGAAACTTAACAAATTGTCAATGGTTTGACCTCCAATAGATTGAAGCTTCAATTTAGCTAGCTTAGTTAAGCTCATAAAATACTTTCCAACAGCATATTTTGTTCCTCAAACACGCCTACCGTTTTTCTGTGTTTTGGTGCCGATGAAATAATTTATTAAACTGTCTATTCTATGAGTTTTACCTCATCCTCCAAGGTTATTCAAAGACAGTAAAAAATACGTGGTTTTGAATGTTGCGGGTTTTTGTTTCAAGGTACTCCTGCAGTTATTGTTCTGATTACTGTTCTAAGCCGATTTAAAGAATATGGCACATCGACCAGGTACTTGCTATAAACATTCTAGGAAAATTGATGGTTATAAATAGTAGAGTATAATGGTAGCTAGAGACTTAAAGCAGAAGAGCACTAATTGGGAGTGATGGCGATAAAAACTAATTGTTATGGTGGTGGTAATGTATGGAGTGAACCTAACGAAAGGGCCCCAATTAAAAGTGCTATTACCATTGACCCAGCAATGCTGAAATTATGTTTTCTCCATCCCTTTTGCAATTGACAATGTTGAGGAGGGAATCATTATTTAGTGCCTATGTGTTAATTAACCTAACAATGCACTATCCTTTCTCAGCAACATTGTGGGGGTTAGAGGGAGGGGGGAGGGTGCATTAAATGAACTATAAGATAAAATACTAAGTTTGTCAAAAGCAGTTGTCAAAGATTGTAGTTGTAAATGATAGTGTGTGTAGAGTGAACATCACAGAAGAACACAGTTGGCACTTTATGGTAGTTAATTTGAAGTAGTGGTATTGTGTTTAGGGTGAGTTTCGTGGAAGAGATGTGATGGCTGTAAATATACTGAATTTAGTGCCAGTGTGTGTATTTAGTGAACCTAACGTAAGAGACCCGACGTAGGGTTTTAATATTTACTGTACATAGTGCTTCTACAGTACAAGAGAAATTAGTTTTGGTCCTATAATAACTTACAGAAGTGCTTGTAACGGATACTAATTGTTGTAAACTATATGAAAAATAAAACATAAGTAGGACCTTACAAGATTTACACTTATCCTTAATTTTTGTATTTTTGAGCTTGCAGTTGCTGGATTTCATCAGAGTATTACACCCTTTTGGCGTTCATTCTGCCAGTTACGATCATTTTAATGGTAAGTAACAAGAAACTGAGTCACTGATGGGGGTTACTACGAGGGCTTCATTGCGCTTTTTAAATTAATTTTTCATATGAATAGACCGTTTTTGAAATGCTCACTTTTGTAGCTGCGGCTTACAATTTTAAATACCTGAATTGGTGTTTGGACATTTAAAAAAAATGTTTTTTTTTTAAATGTTTCACAACGGTTTATCTATAAAATATAACTATATTGCTATTTCTTTCAGATCAATATCTTTATCTTGTCTTTGGTGATGAAAGAGATATGTAAACTACATGTATCTGAGAGCTCCCATATTAGGAGAATGATAAAGTAAGTGAAGTATTAAGTTAAGCCTTATTTGGTCGTATCACATAAACCATGGTTTATTTATTATTCCAGCTCTACATTAAAGACAGTTGTAGTGCTATTCCCACTTCTTGGAATCACGTGGGTGTTTGGAGTTCTTGTTTTTGCTACGAAAAATGTAGTATTTCAGTATATATTCACCGTATCAAACTCGCTACAGGTATGCATAAACAAATATATTTTAGCAATAGCCAAACTTCGATATTTTGTTTTTGTGATAATAAACAATGGACACGACACAATACGCTGGGGGAAACAATGAGTAATACTAATTTTTTCTTTGAGCCTCGTCTTGCAATGTGTGAATGATTACTTAACCAGCTGCCCATGCTCAACCAATTAGTCGAAAGTGGACTATTTTTGAAGAAAGCTAAGCTTTGAGCAGTTTATAGAAATTAAATCTGTGTAGTAGCTAAATGTGGATTACGTGGTATAGTGGTATAACTCTCGATACTCACCCCAAAAAAATGTGGGTGGTAGTAATACTGCTTAATTGTTATACAAACAACCTCCGGAAAGAGTAGCATTTGTGGTTTGGTACAAAATTAAATGTAATACAAATGTTTTTTTACACTTTTTAACAAAAAGTCTTATCTTCTTTATTCTATGTTTTTGTTATGAGACATTGAACATGGATTATATATTACCATATATAATCGGCATTAGCATACATTTATTGTTGTTAGGTTTGTTGCTTTGTGTACTTTTGTTGGCCCGTTTCTTACCAACTCCTATTTTCCAATTAGTGGCTCAATTAGCTGGACAAACAATGACCAACTTCCCATTATTGCTTTCACCCACTCATTTGTATTTGTTAGTCCTGACCTTGGATAACCTTGCTCTCGTTTAGTATATTATAACGTTTACTTTTGTAATATCATTATTGTCAAGATGTTCTGGTAAGTGAAGAGTTTGCTTAGCCTTCAGTTATTTAGGTTCGTACAGCCTTGACTTGATATTATGTGTATTTCGGTATTACACATTGAGTCTGATCAGTATCGGGATACGTGGAACAACAAGGCTCTTTTTATTTAGATTTAATATCGCTACAGAAAAGCTGAGCAAATAATTCATTTATCATAACATCCATAAAAAGCCTATGTAATATCACTTAGTAAGTCAGTTGATGCCAGTTGTTAGTTGAACCATGTAGTTGAACTTCTACTCAAAGACGAATAAACGAACTAAAGATCCGATACCGGCTCTACTTGAGAATCCCCTAAGCTTAGAAGCAAGACGCCTCTAACAAGTGCTGGAGAAACCCGGGTAAAGTTTGCTGAAGGTATGAGTCAGAGCTATTGGAAAATATGTCAGCCTTTGCTAGGTATTATTATTATTTGCAGAAGCGCAACACTCGTTCAGTAATATTAGGTTAGGATATGTTCGGCTGTAAGTCTCATATGTTCTGTTAGTTTTTTTTTCGTCTTCTTTTCATGTAAAACACACCTTTTTCTTTTATCGTTATTAAGATTTAGTTATTTTTGTTCTTTCCTTCATTTTGCTTTGTGTACGTCAAAGTGTCGACTCCTAGTGGAGCTGTAACTCGTGGTGCTGCTCGCAAGTAGTTGTGTTCTAAGTGTAAAAAGAAGCCATTAACTTGTAATTGCCAGGCAAACGCATCTAAACCAATCGCTACACCTAGTACTAGCACTTCTAACGTTAATACCGATAATTCTAATATGACTGAAGCACAACTCGAACAAGTACAGTCCTCCCTTAGTGAAATGCTTCAAGTTGCTGTAGACAAAGTACAGGACGGCCTAAGACTTAACCACGAGTTTAATACAGAAGTATTTGGGTTATTAAGTACAAAAATCGCTTCTATGGAAGACTCGCAGTCAAATCTGCCTTCCAGTAGTATCAAACTGCCCATTTTTCATGGACACGCAAATGAGGATCCTGCGGCTTTTCTCGAAAAATTTGATTTTTTTGCGAAATTTTCCAATTGGGATGAAAAGAAAGTTGTTTTGGCTTTTCCTTTATGCTTAATGGGCCCTAGCTTACAATGGTTTATGTCGCTTGCTAATAAGGATCAGATTATTAAGGGTAAAGACGACCTCTATAAGTTATTCCATAATAGATTTTTGTCTAAATCTGACAATTTCCTTCTACGCCAAACACTCAACAAACGGAAGCAATCACCCACTGAAACTGTAGAAAGTTATGCGGCAGACATACGTAACAAATGCCGTCGATTAGCTATCAACGATGATGAAGCATTACATAAATTTATTGAAGGTTTAAAGCCTGAATTACAATCATACGTTATTCTTAATGAGCCAAAAAACTTCCACGAGGCAGAACGCTTAGCTA
The DNA here is from genome assembly GCA_949775045.1 of Metridium senile. Lineage (NCBI taxonomy): Eukaryota > Metazoa > Cnidaria > Anthozoa > Actiniaria > Metridiidae > Metridium > Metridium senile. The sequence goes on from OX459110.1 coordinate 7,536,860, forward strand.
AAGCTAAAAGTGCAGTTCCTAATGCTCCTTCATTCACAATGGAGGATGTTCTTAAAATTCAAATGGGTCTCTTAGCCGAAATCAATGCGAAAAAATCACCGCCACAGCCACCTAGTAATGTTGCAGCCTACGCACCGGCTCCGCAACAAGATCGTTTCGATGAGAATAGCATAAAACGCCTTATATCAGAAGGCATAGCAGAAGCATTCCGTAAAAATGATATGGGGTCTCGCCCTAGGAATCAGTATTTTCCAAATAGGCAGAATAGCCCAAATTTTCGCACGAATGCAAGGGGAGATTTCGGTCGTTCTGATCAAAGAACTGCTTTGGGGCGACTCACGTGCTACTCCTGTGGCATGCCGGGACACCACTTTAGAAATTGTACTAGGCGGCCTGATCCACGCTTGCCACGTAGACAAGTATCTTTTAATATGCCAGGACAAAATCCTCGGGGTGGTTTTTCAAATCGTCCCCAGGGAAACTAACTGCTCCCTCCGAATGCCGGGAAATTCGAAGGGAACAACGACACATCGATTTTCAAAATACACCTTATCATGATTATGATCAATTTTCTAATTCTTACGCCAGCGCCTTTGATGATAACAATTTTAGTGATTATGATAATCCATATAGTCATGTTGCTTATTCTAATGCTAGTGTTCACACTGATATTTGTTACGACACATTACAGCCACGTGTTTCTGTCACGCCGCAGTCACACAATTATGTCACACCACACAATAATGTCATGTCAGACAACAATGTCACACCACACACTCGTGTCACGTCACACAACCATGTCACACCATACCCAGATAATATGTCACACTATGATGTCACGCCACACACAGATGATCTGTCACACAATGATGTCACGCCACACACAGATGATCTGTCACACAATGATGTCACGCCACACACAGATGATCTGTCACACAATGATGTCACGCCACACACAGATGTTATGTCACACGATGATGTCACGCATCTCATGTATTCAGATGCCACCTCACCACCTCTCACTCCAGTTATTCCAAGCTCACAGTCACCCATTCTTGACAATACAAACATAGTACATAGTTCTACAGCTAATCACAACGAATCACAGGATAGCAGTGTATTCCCGGATACTGTTATCTCAAGTGCTATTATTACTGATACACTAGTTTTTGCTGATACCACTCAATCGTTATCTCATCATAGAATAGATGGAAGTACACCAGATAATACAACTCAAATCGACACTATTAACAATAATAGTGTTTTAGCTAATTCGGAGGATGACAATAAGTTTAGGCATAGCCTTACAATACCTGATCAGTTACCGCATGTCAACGTTACAATACCTTGTGAAGAAATTATTCAAAACAATGGACCTATTAGTGTCACGCATTCAAATACTGCAATTTTATATGAAGTAGCCCCTATTACGGATCAAAAGAATCCTGAAGTGCAACACAATTCAGTTGGTATCACACCAGAAGTTAATACAATATTATTTACGAATGAAACGACAAATTTATCTATTCATGGCAAGATTATAAGTAAGCCATACATTTTTCTTTGTGATACAGGTGCTTCGCACACCATAATGGACGAAACAGTTTATAATGATATTTGCAATGTCCAAAATTTTCCGCTGATCACGCAATCCACAAATACATTTCGATCAGTTAATAATCAACATATTCAGGTTTTAGGGTATACAGAAATACCTTTTGAGATAGATAACAAGGTTTATACATTTAGGGCGTTTATTGCTAAAGAATTAGCTTACAAGGTAATATTAGGTAAAGATTTCTTGGATCATTTTCATGCAGTAATCGATTTTCATAAACATACTTTAGTTTTCCAAGCGGACCAATCTAGCACAATTGCTATGCCATGCAAAATACATGCTAACCAGACATATCAATTACCTCCTTCGTCTGAAACGATTATTGAGGCCTACCTAGAACTTCCTTTTGATCCTGGGTCCACAGGTCTTGTAGAACCTAAGATAGGTCTAGTGGAACGTTATAATACTTGCGGTGCATCTTGTTTAGTTACTGTTTCTAATGATCGTACTATACCATATAAGTTATTAAACCCTACTAGTTCTCCTGTCACGATTTATCATCACACTACACTAGGCAACTTTACATCCATGAATGATCCTTGTGTATTATTGGCATTTGATGGTGGTAATCCACCCCACCCATCGGTACCACCCACTGATACTCCCCCACCCATCCTTATTAATTTAGATAAATCTGAGCTAGAAGATGACCAAAAGACTTCCTTATCCAACCTTCTAGAGGAATATCGTGATGTTTTTGCACATAGTAATAGTGATCTCGGGCGTACTTCCATTGTTCAGCATACTATACACACAGGTGACGCTAAGCCTATAAGACAACGCGCCTATCGAGTTTCAGAAGCGCAACGCCAAACCATAGAGACTCATATTCAGGATATGCTTGATAGGGATATTATTTCTCCTCCACTTCTCCGTGGAGCTCACCAGTCGTCCTAGTTAAGAAAAAAGATGGTACTGATCGTTTTTGTGTTGATTATCGTAAACTTAACGCAGTCACTACTAAGGATAGTTTTCCACTACCTAATGTTACTCAGTTACTAGATGCTCTGTCTGGAGCTAAAGTATTTACAACTTTGGATTTACAATCGGGCTATTGGCAAGTCGATCTTTGTCCTACAACTAGAGATAAGTCTGCTCTGCTCGTACCAAGCGGATTATATTCCTTCAACGTTTTACCATTTGGCCTCTGTAATGCACCAGCCACGTTCCAAAGGTTAATGGAGAGTGTTTTAAGAGGTCTTAACTTCAAAACTGCATTATGTTATATTGACGACATAGTAGTGTATTCTGGCACTTTTCATCAGCATCTCGTTGACCTTCGGGAAGTTTTTGACCGATTAAGAGAGGCAAACCTCAAGCTTAAGATTTCTAAATGTAAATTTTGTGCAAAACAAATCGAATACTTAGGCCATATCATCAGTGCGGACGGTGTTTTACCTAATCCAGACAAAATTAAGGCAGTCTCGGAATTTCCTGTACCCAAAAATGTCAAAGGTGTACGTAGTTTCTTAGGATTAGCAAATTACTATCGTCGTTTTGTATATAATTTTGCAAAAATTGCAGTTCCACTTAACAATTTGACTCGCAAATCAGTTAAATTTCAATGGACACCGGAATGTCAAACAGCATTTGATACTCTTAAGCAAGCACTCACTTCAGCACCTATTTTGTCTTTTCCGCATCACACCAAGCCTTTTATTTTACATGTTGACGCTAGCAATTCAGCTATAGGTATGGTTTTGTCGCAAATACAAGATAACAAAGAAGTTGTAATAGCCTATGCAGGCCGAGATCTTAATCAAGCCGAACGCAATTACTCGACCACTGAAAGAGAAGCTTTAGCTGTTGTAGGCGCCGTAAAAAGTTCCACCCATACTTACACGGAAACAAATTTACGGTTTGTACTGACCACAATGCACTTCGCTGGCTCATGAGTATTAAGAGCGTGTCCACGGTAGAACCAGGCAAAACCAGGCAGTGGGTGCTACATGGGGGTTCACCGATTTTGCTCAAACTTGGTACAGTTGTAGGTCCTAGTAAGTTATTTATTAACCCAGATACTCAGTTGGATCTGTCACTTTGGTGGGAAGTTAGACCACCCCCCCTTAAAATACCCATTTTGCCTCGAAAATCAGCCAAATTATAGCTTATTTTTAATGAAACAGAAAACCTTTACTATTGATGACAATGATGTAAAACATGTTTCCCTATAAAGTACAGATATCAGTAAGTGTCACCAAGCAAGGAGGTACATTTTTCTTTTAAGCCGTTTCCATGGCAACAATTTGTTTCGGAGCAAAAATTGCCAATTTTGAAATTACTGTAATATCTCTAGGTTTAAAAATTAATATCTCAAAAGTCCACCATGAAATTGTCAAAAATGGCCAATAGTCAACTCAATCTATGTCTTAAATTACCAAAACAAGAAGAAAATCTGCGGGCACTTGTTAACCTTAACTTATATGACGGGTTTGCTTAACCCTACTATGTCAATATCACAAAATTCGAGAAGATTCATGCCCGCAAAAAAACTGGTTGACATTCTCCCAATAGCATTAAATTGGCTTCTAATAACCAGGTTGAGTCTATATTATGCTTAATGTATCTTAATTTCAAGGATAATAAAAATTGTAAATGTCAAGTCAAAGGGGAAATATACTAAGTGATACGTTTTCGTCATGAAAAAAAACACCCCTCACTAAGTAGCTTATATCTCGCAAGTCGGGCGCTATAAACAATCTTTATTGCAATCTACTAAGCTAAGGTTGTTTAAGTTAGGGTCTTACAAACATTTTGCGCTTCTTATCTACTTTCTTTACATCAACCTCAAAATTTTTGTGATTTTTACTAATTAGATGCATGACATATATGCAAATTAGGCTGTGCAAAAATTTAACTATTAAAACATTATTATTTCCTTCAACTTTATTGTATTATCTCACTAAACTAAATACAATCTTGGTTTTGATTTCAAATAACCTCTCAAAACTAAATAAAACCCAGCTGAAGACAACTTTGGTGAAGTAGATGTACTGTTTTGAAATTGATGCAAATTACTTGTAAATTATGCAAACTTGATTGCCTTTCATTTTAATGATATGATTAGTGTAAATCGTGTGGTTCTACACTGAATTGTTCGACGGTATAACTTACAAAAACCAGAAAGGTAAATACAATCCAGTTAGCTGAAGCAAATAGCTTGTATTTTGAATTTATATCGTTCAGAAGTTCTTTGTATTAAAGAGCACATGATAGGATAAATTAATATTCAGTCGTAGATCATAAGATTTCATTCTAATATCATAGCTTGTTATATTAATAGCTTTTGTCAGGAGCCCATTGCCTGCTATTGTACCATGATTATAATATATCAAGAAAATCAAATCATTGGCGTGCTTGTATCTTGCTTAGTTATCGACAATAAACCGCAGTGAGACCATTAAATCTTACAATGATCTCTTGTCGACTGATCTAGACTGCAAGCAAGTAACAATGTTTCAGCTAGAAAAGCGTCTTAGAAACTGGATAATTCTGACAGGTTAATTTTGTATACACTTCACTGTATTTTTGGAGCTCGGGATATGTCATTCTATTCGAATTAACGCCGAATATATCATATACTACAAATGGTCATAGACATCGTATGGTCTTTCGTCAAGATATCCTAGTAGAGATAGGAAATACCGTTTACAGAATGCACAAGAAATACAACTGATGCACTTTCAGAATTTGAAAGTTTTGAGAGAACAAGTATATCAGAGAGTGGTCTTGTTCTGTTAAGAGTTGGGTTTTTTTGAAATGGTTCGAATAGAATGAATGTTTGTCCAAAGCACAGAGAAGTACTCTGCGTCTACTGGCGACCAGTCTATCATTGTCAATATCCTTTGCACAAATTGTGCGAGCCTGATAAATGGGATAGAGGAGTTCACAGATAACTAGAGAGATCAAAGACCAGTAGCATGTTTTAGTAAAAAATGTTTCAAGACGATAGTTATACCCTTATATTTTGAAATTATTTAAAATAATCAGAAAACAAAGTAAACATATCACTGAATAATATGTGACTTTGATGTAAAATGAAATCTACAAGGCGCGACAAGTGCTGATATTATGTGAGCATAGGAGACGTTATCTGTTAACCGACAATTAACATGAATATTTTTCTACATTTCACTAGCACCAGCAGCCGTGAGATATTCTATCAGGGAATTAAAACAAAGTTAAGTTCGTATTTTTTTTTTACCGCAATCCATACTGAAAAAACATTGAGCAGGTTTAAATGGATTGTGTCATCACCCCTCCCCCTTCGATTTCGAAACCATTGAGTCCCGTTACATGAACACACTGAAATAATACATTTAAGATATTCAGACCAGCTACAAGAAAGTTTTTTATCGACTTTATCATATTCCTGATTACAATGGTACAAAAGTTTTCAACAAGTTATCATATCAAAACGAAGTCTTATATGACTACGACTGAATATCATCATGTCATGCAGACAAAGGAATTCTTCACGATATAAACCCAAAACACAAGCAATTTGCTTCAGCTAACTGGATTTTACTTACCTTCTGAAGTTATCCCGTCGAATAACCCAGCTTACAACACGATTTAAAAGTATTAAAATGAAAGGTAAATAAAGCGGTCAAAGCATGACGAATTAAGTGCTTATAAACAAGTCGTACCTATTATCGCGCACATTATATTATCATGCTATTCGTAAAAAAATAATATATATCTTCTAAAAACTGTTTCAAAATTAATTAAAACAATAATATTCTGTTGCAACAAACTCTTTTGTTCCATATTTTCAATCGAGTTTTACGCAGAACAGAAGATATATATTATTTTCTACGAAAAGTACGATAATAGGATGTGCGCGATAATAGGTACGACTACATTCCATATGTCGTCACGGAAATATCTGCTTTGAATAAATTTTAATATCCTTGAAATTAAGATACATTAAGCATAATAAAGACTCAACCTGGTTATTAGAAGCCAATTTAATGCTATTGGGAGGATGTCAACCAGTTTTTTTGCGGGCATGAATCTTCTCGAATTTTGTGATATTGACATAGTAGGGTTAAGCAAACCCGTCATATAAGTTAAGGTTAACAAGTGCCCGCAGATTTTCTTCTTGTTTTGGTAATTTAAGACATAGATTGAGTTGACTATTGGCCATTTTTGACAATTTCATGGTGGACTTTTGAGATATTAATTTTTAAACCTAGAGATATTACAGTAATTTCAAAATTGGCAATTTTTGCTCCGAAACAAATTGTTGCCATGGAAACGGCTTAAAAGAAAAATGTACCTCCTTGCTTGGTGACACTTACTGATATCTGTACTTTATAGGGAAACATGTTTTACATCATTGTCATCAATAGTAAAGGTTTTCTGTTTCATTAAAAATAAGCTATAATTTGGCTGATTTTCGAGGCAAAATGGGTATTTTAAGGGGGGGTGGTCTAACTTCCCACCAAAGTGACAGATCCAGCTGAGTTTCTGGGATAACAAATAACTTACTAGGACCTACAACTGTACCAAGTTTGAGCTAAATCGGTGAACCCCCATGTAGCACCTACTGCCTGGTCCTATCACGGACACACTCTTAAAGATCCTACAGGTCGTTTAGCACGATGGTCATTATTACTCCAACAATATGATTTCGATATAGTTCATAGGGCAGGTGCTATACATACAAATGCGGACGCGCTCTCACGCCGTTCTTATGGCACTATTTCAGCAATAGATAACCTACATGATACACCTGATCAAGTGTCGGAAGCACAACGACGTGATTCGACACTTATTCCAACTATTGATTACTTAGAAATTGGTCAATTGCCCACAAATAATCGAAAAGCGCGTAGGCTTTTACTTAACGCAGATTTTTATGTTCTGGATGATTCTGGTTTATTGTTTCATATTTGTCATCAACCTAAGACAAGTCACAAAGATAGTTTTCTACAATTAGTCGTTCCACAAGCGCTAAGGTATGAAGTTCTAGAAACATGCCATGATAATCCTTTGTCAGGCCACTTGGGCATACAGAAAACATACGATAAAATACGATTGCGTTACTATTGGCCAGGAATGTATCAAGATTGCGAAAATTGGGTACGTTCTTGTGTAGATTGCTCAATGAAAAAGACACCTCGCATTACGCGCAATGCACCCATTCTTCCTATTCCAGTAGAGGGCCCTTTTGAGAGAGTAGCTATGGACGTCTTAGGGCCATTTCCCGTCTGTAAGAATTCCAAAGCGCGATACATACTAGTTTTTATGGATTATCTCACACGTTGGCCGGAAGCTTTTGCATTAGCTAGCACTGAGGCTCATGTCATTGCACGCATTCTTGTAGATGAGATAGTTTGTCGACATGGCGCACCTCGTACTCTTTTATCAGATCGTGGCGCAAATTTCATGTCTAAGCTAGTTAAGGAAGTGTGCCATCTAATCAATAGTAAGAAGATTAATACTTCCGCTTATCATCCGCAAACAAATGGTTTAGTTGAGAAATTTAATGCTGTTATCGCTCATTCTTTGTCACAATATTGTAGTACGGCGCAAGACGACTGGGATGTTTTTCTTCCCTCTATTCTTTTTGCATATAGAACGACTCCGTCTGCAGCAACAGGCGAGTCACCCTTTTATCTCTTGTACGGTCGTGAGCCTAGATTGCCAATTGATGTTGCGTTGCTCCCTCCCACTAAAGTGTCAGCATCGGTTAAAGAACATCGGGAACGGATAGTTCGGAATATCCAACTTTCTCAGGAAATCGCAAGGCAAAATATCAAAGCCTCGCAACAACGCATGAAGGAGCAACACGATCGTCATGCGGTAGATCCTAAGTTCGCGGTCGGTGATAAAGTTTGGGTTTTTACTCCTAAAGTCCCAAAGGGTTTAACTAAGAAGTTACGTCATTTATGGCATGGTCCATATAGGATAGTCGAAAAGCTTTCCCCAGTTCATTTTGCATTACGCACTTGTGATAATCGTAGAGTAACTGCTATCATTCATGCCAATCGCTTAAAGCAATATTTCGATCCTTCTAAAAGACCTAGTCAACCTCCCGTTGATGAAGGAGATAATCAATGTTTATGTGCGGACGAAATTTACGATGATAGTTTTGAAAATGAAATTCCTGTTGATTTAAATACGAATGCCCAGCCCCTTAACGAAATTGAAAATAATGATACTAATTTTCTCGCTGACAATGAGGATTCAGCGCAATCTGACTCACAGAGTGAGGGCATTTTTCAAGCCGAAAAAATCTTAAAGAAACGTATTCGTAACGGTAATCCCCAGTATCTTGTGAAATGGGCGGGATACCCTCTTAAGGACGCTACCTGGGAGCCTCCAGAAAACATCATTGACCAACGATTAATCGATAATTTTTCACCCTCTTAAGAAACATATGTATTTTCGTAAACCATCTCATATGCATAGTGGTATAAAGAGTTTTGCACATTGCATTTCTTTTTTCTTTTTTTTTTGTTTCCATAGATTTTCGACGCGGGACCATGATTTTCCTAATACTCCTCGCATCTCTCTTTCTGGCTAAAGCTTATAATTATGATAATACTGGTAGTACAGTTACGTACTATCCTTCTGCTCTCTTGCTTACAGCTAATCCTCGGCCAATTTTCTTTTTCCATGATACGCAAGTTGTCCATTTTAAGTTCAGTATGTCTTTCCGAACTTTTGCTATACCTATACCTGAAATATCCATCAAATGTTCTAAGGAACAACATGATTTTATGACGCGTATTTTGCAGACAATGGAATTAACGGAAAAATCCATTTTAAAATTATTCTCGGTACCAAGTGTCACAAAACTCGTTGAGTGTGTAAGTTATCTTAAGCGTTTATATAAACTCTATGTTGGATTACAACCAAGGTTACGTTGTTCTCCATTTTTCCACAATTCTTTAGAACGTTGTAAAAAGGACGCCCTTAAAAGATGTGGTTATTCTGCACGCGAAAAAGCTTGGTTTAAAGATCATTCACGAACTAGACGTTCGGCTTGGCAATGTCATGCCGGTGTATTAGGATTAATTCGTAAAATCTATACATCTTTTGGCGGGACCTGTGACTCAAATAATGTTTCACATTTAAAAACGACTTTACGAGAGATGCTTTCAGCCTTACATGACGAACAACTCTTAACTCGTACTGTATACGGTAAAACTGTACAACTCATGAAGTTTAATGATATATTAACCTCTAAAGTTAATGAACTTAACCATAACATTTTGAGCCTTGACAATACAATGCATGATTGGAAAGACAAAATTACTAGTTTTATGAAGAAAGAAAATTGTAATTCAGACGCTGACAAAATGTTTATGTCAATTTTTTCCTACCAGGTTAATAGACTTTATCACTCACTTTTGCGATTGATTGAGGTTCGAGATACACTCAGTCAATTTTCTCATCTTAAAGAGCGACCTCTAATTGGCCTTAATGATTTACCTCAGGCTGCTGTGACAGCAATGAAATTTCAATTTCAAAACATAGCGGGACTTGAACTTACAGCCAAAGCATTAGAAGATGGGTTCCCATTATTAATGAATCCCATTATAGATTATATTTATGATGATCATTATCATCAAATCATCATTCAATTTATCACTACTATTCCTAGAATAACGAATGAAAACTCACTTTGTACGGTAGAGAAACTCTTACCGATCAAATATAAAATTGGCGATAATTGTTTTGCGGTACCATTAGTTCGCGAAGATCTAGTTTTAGTTTCATGCAAATATGGACAACTAGTTTTAAAGTCTGACATGCTTTCTGTTTGCTTTACTCAACCTAACGCTATACTTTGCCCTGAGACTATTCTACAGAGTGCAAATGATTCATCCTGGATTGGTCTTCCTTGGACGCCTGGTTCCAGACTACGGTACCAGCGTACGCATGTATCAGAATCATGTGATGTATTCCATCCAATTCATCACCTCGGTGGTCGGTACTACCTTTCTGCAGTAACACAAACTATTGAACTATCTGAGGGTCCACTAAAGATGACGCCTTTGTCCATCTACCACATCCCGTGCAACGAAACTCATCCGTTGTTAAAAACAGGCTTTGGTATCTGTCCACCATCACTTCGGATGCAGGTTCCACTCTTCCAACATCAAGCCTTAACATATGTTCCATGGACGTCTTCCACAGACTTCTCTGCATGGCAACTTCACTACGAATCTCTGAACATCAGTCCTGATGTTCACTTCAATAAGTCAACGATTGACGCTCTCGATAATACGTACAAACGACTTGATGGCAGACTACATACAAAACTCAAAAAGATTGCCAAAGACATTGAAAAGATAAAGGAAACACGTGAAATTGAAACAGCTCTTATCGTTGGAAGTATCGGACTAGTGTTGGCAGGTATAAACAGCCTATTTCTACTTGCCTTCTGCTGCATATTCAAGCGTTTTTCACTCTTCGTGGACCAGTATGACTTCATACTGAAATTTAATTCACACCTCGCCAAACCGACCCCCCCTGATGCGAATGTTTATTCTGAGAAAGCCAATTGTGAAGATTGTGACCAATCAATTGAAGCCATCGAGCTCCAACCGCTGAAGGAAGCCGACGACGACCTTCCTGTTGCGTAAGCATTTATTGCACTCTGATTGAACTCTGATAATATTTATTATCAGCAAGAGACATTTCAAAACAAAAACAAAACAAAACAAAAAACATTTAAATTGTTTTATCTTATATATTATTATTATTTCGGGTTTATCATTTTATGGTTTGTTATCGGTGATCCCTCATTAGTGGCTATAACATTGCTTACTTATTTGTTCTCTCATTTGTGCATGTTATGAAGCTCATGGTGACCCAAAAAGGAAAAGAGAAAAAAATTATATAAGTTCAAAATTTTCAAAAATATTCTAATACGCAGAGTACATTTGTACTTGCATTATACTCCTTTCTTCAGGTTTTTAGTTGCCTTAAAGACGGTGACATTTTTATGCAAATTTGGTTTTAAACGTATTATTATTCATATAATCAACAAAATTGTGGGATAAAAAAAACATTTCGGATTTTTCTTTATTCTCGCGGGAGCTCGAAACTAACGAGGGGGAGATGTTATGAGACATTGAACATGGATTATATATTACCATATATAATCGGCATTAGCATACATTTATTGTTGTTAGGTTTGTTGCTTTGTGTACTTTTGTTGGCCCGTTTCTTACCAACTCCTATTTTCCAATTAGTGGCTCAATTAGCTGGACAAACAATGACCAACTTCCCATTATTGCTTTCACCCACTCATTTGTATTTGTTAGTCCTGACCTTGGATAACCTTGCTCTCGTTTAGTATATTATAACGTTTACTTTTGTAATATCATTATTGTCAAGATGTTCTGGTAAGTGAAGAGTTTGCTTAGCCTTCAGTTATTTAGGTTCGTACAGCCTTGACTTGATATTATGTGTATTTCGGTATTACACATTGAGTCTGATCAGTATCGGGATACGTGGAACAACAAGGCTCTTTTTATTTAGATTTAATATCGCTACAGAAAAGCTGAGCAAATAATTCATTTATCATAACATCCATAAAAAGCCTATGTAATATCACTTAGTAAGTCAGTTGATGCCAGTTGTTAGTTGAACCATGTAGTTGAACTTCTACTCAAAGACGAATAAACGAACTAAAGATCCGATACCGGCTCTACTTGAGAATCCCCTAAGCTTAGAAGCAAGACGCCTCTAACATTTTTAGGGGTTCTTTATATTTGTTCTTCATTGCCTTTTTAACTCTGAGGTGAGTATACCAATGTTTGCCACATCATATTAAATAAAGCCAAGTAGAATGCTTAGAAGCCGTGTAAATTTGGCGGTATTCAACTGGCTTTTCCCATGAGACATCTTTTTCATATTGGCTGTATATTATAAGATGTTGAAAAATCATACAGTGAATATCTTACTCGTCACTTGTATATTCTCAGTCTTATAAACACTCGCCTAAAGGCTCGTGCATGTATACTAGAATATACAAGTGACTCATGGGATATTCCACGGTGTGCCACTCGAAACCATTGTATATCTTGTATATGTATGCCAAGTACGCAGTAAAATATGCGTACTTTTTCTAAAAAGCTATATAGCTAAAGTTAAAGACGTCCTGACGTTGTGGTAAAGATTCTCGTTTGCCGAAAATAAACTAAAAAATCTACTGTCAACATGGTTTCCAACTCAGTTGGAAGAGCATTGCACCGTGATCGCACAAGTAATGGGTTCGAGTCGTGTTGATACCTTTCCGACAAGTCATATTTACTTTCTCTTATATATCCATGGCATAGACACTTATCATTTCTCTCTATTAAAAGTTATATTGTTGAATTTAGATTCGGAAGAATTTCAAGCGCAAGAAAGAGGTATGGAAGTCTCTAAGAATCTTTGAAGACTTCAGAAGAAGAGTAACAGTGTCCATCATACCTATTCGAGTGCCTGTTACCAAACAAACAACCTCAAGTAACGAAAGAGCAGAGACATTTGAAGTATGACATTAATTCATTCATTTCTTTATTCATCATTCAGTTTGTCAATCAGTTGTTCCGTTCTAACCACTCTATATACACTTATTTCAAAAAACGTACTTGCAGCTTTTAAAAGTAACAAGCATCAGGCAAAGACCGAAATGAATGTTGGTTTTGCGCTGCTAATGTATTGAAAAATGAGTTGTTTTCTAAAGAAAACTAACGACAAAATTTGAACATAGATTAACGTGCTTGGTATTGTACGAAAAAACAGCATTCATTTCGGTCTTGGTTTGATGCTTAAGCATAATCTGCGATAGCGCTAGAAAAAATAAATAATAATAACTAACTTTTAAACCTTAATATTGGTGTCTGTACCAGCAAATATCAGACCTCTTTTTTCAAATTTGCGCTTGAATTGTACTGTCAAGACCTCGGTGTCACGCTTAATTAATAGCCACATTTTAATCGTGTTTCTCCATTTGTTTTAGAAATCGTCCTAAACTATGATCGATTTTAACTATGGTATTAAGTCCTTGACGGGAAGGTTATCAAATGGCGATAAGGACCGTTTCTGTCTTGTACATATATTAATACATAGTGTCTCAAGGATCCATCAACTAGATTTGTATAACTTAAAGTGCCATTTGGCTCGAAAGCCGAAAGACGTGAATCCATTGTTCATTTGCATAGTACTATAGTTACGGTAATATAGAGTTATTATCGTCATTATAGTTATTATAATAACAGCTATTTGAGAGTCATTGTCAGGTTCCAAATCGTAGATCATAGAAGCTAATACCGCAATGATACATTGGAAACTTTATATTAGTCAAACAACATCTCTTATTTGTAATGCATTTCCTCCACACTTTATGAATAGACAGATAACTTATTTGGATAAACATGTCACAACATAAAACTTTGTTGATTTACCACTACCCGTACATCTTAGCGGTCTCAGCTTCTCTGTTCTGTTAGTTTGAAACTGACAATCATTCTGCAATCGAGTGTATATAGCATTTACCAACCCAGAAGTTTGGGTCTTATCGATATCTGTTAACTGTCCCGGATGCCCCTGTTTAATGTCCCGGATAATCAAAACCATAGAACATATCCCGGATATCCTTCCTTATTGCCAGTAACAATAACAGTTTTTAAATGATATTTGTTTGCACTGATATTGGTAGGCATTGTATTTAAATTTTAATAGACGTTTATTAATGTAATAGTGTATATAAAGGTAATAAAGATGAAATGTCTGTTAAAGTTTTCGTTGTTTTTTTTCTTGGGTGAGTGGGTGGGCTGGTGGCGAAGTGGGTGGCTGACATTTGATTAAGTTACGAATTTAATTACAAAGACAATGCCAGACCTTTTGATCCCTATAAATTTAAGCAAAATCTTTTTTATTTATTAAACATTGTTAATTCACGGGAAGAAATATAGTGTTTCAGATAATAATATCATTTTTACTTTTAATATTCCGAACGAACATCTTAGATGCTGGTATAATTTGAGGATAAGATAAACTCACTTGTAGACATCTTGAACGCTTCGATAGCCGATAATTGTGTGAAAATAAAGAAACACTGCACAAGAATGTGATGCACAAAAGCTGTTACCATAGAGAAAAACTGCATACCGAAGTGCGAGAACGTTCGAGAAACATATAAAAAAATTGCCCAGAATATTAAAAGGTTATCTGTCGGTGCGAGCTCCCCATTCTTTAGCCGTAGCCTTTTGAATGGAGTTTTTGTTTTCGGTCCAATAAAAGTGGACACAGACGTCCTTTAGCACGTATTATTAGGGAACTTTAGATTTGACAACGAGTACGAGATTGAGTACGAGTAGGAGTTTTAAAATTGGCCTTGTGTGCATTGTTGATACTGAATTACATTCCACTTTATTCATTTTATTCATTTGGTGTCTCAATCTATACACAGGACTACAATTCATCATCAACAACACACACAAGGCCAATTTCAAAACTTGTACTCGTACTCAATCTCGTACTCGTTGTCAAATCTAAAGTTCCCTATTATAGTATTGTGCAAGGTCTCTCCTGGAGTTGGCACTAAGAGGGAATTTCCCTATTTCTAAAAATATTTTGATCTTATTATTTCCAACATCCAATTGGAATACGTGCTAGCAAAGACCTTATGTTTCCTCTGCATCCCATGAGAACTACGTGTATATGATGAAAGTGTTTCGAAAGGAAATTTTCTCTATTTCTAAAAACATTTTATTCAGTGTTATGCTAACATTAGTCCGGCAGCAAATGTCAGAAAAAAAAGTCCCGTGGGAATTTTCTGCTGCAAGCAAGCCACCAGTCTTAAAGTGTTTAGTAGACCATAAAGAACATAAAAAGTTTTGGTGGCAACTTTCTAACTTGCTCAGACGGGATTAACGAGGCTGCCAATACAAAATTGCCTAGAACTTTATTGGAAATCCACTACCAACCGTTGCCAGTGTAGCAAGCTGGGTCTCGTTGCACTGACCTATGCTCAGCGTGTTCAGACAACGAAGACTGTACTAACTATCCGGAGGATGTACAAGACTCGGACTCGGACTCGGGCTCGGATTCAATCCCAGTCCCGTGGGAATTTTCTGCTGCAAGCAAGCCACCAGTCTTAAAGTGTTTAGTAGACCATAAAGAACATAAAAAGTTTTGGTGGCAACTTTCTAACTTGCTCAGACGGGATTAACGAGGCTGCCAATACAAAATTGCCTAGAACTTTATTGGAAATCCACTAATTTCCACAAAACTTTGCGAGTCTATCACTCTCAATGTAACAAATCGATCTCATTAGTTATAAAGTATAATATATGTCACGTGACCTAATTAGCATGAATGAGAGGCTGAAATACTAAATTCCTCATTATCTTATAAAATACGCTCAGATTTTCATAAAACATTTTTATATTATCACTTTTCAATGACGCATATCAATCTCGTTAGTTACATAGTGCAATAGGTGTCACGTGACCTCGTTAGCATGAATGCGAGGCTGAAATACTAAATTACTCATTATCTTATAAAATACGCTCAGATTTTCATAAAACATTTTTATATTATCACTTTCAATGACGCATATCAATCTCGTTAGTAATATAGTGCAATAGTTGTCACGTGACCTCGTTAGCACGAATGCGAGGCTGAAAACTATATTGCTTATTATTTCATTGTAAGTGCAGATTTTCACGAAACTAGATTATACTATAATCACTCTTGATGTCAACAATTTAACCTAATTGTTATAAATAGTAATCACAGTGACTTAATCTCACTAGCATGGGAGCGAGGCTATTTTGACATCTTGTAACTGTTATATATAACCTCCTAAAAATACTGATCTCACGAAACTAACCTAAGGTGTTTCATAATATTAATTTTTTATTCTTATTTCACACTGAATTACTTGTATTGCACATAGCTATCAGTCATCAGATCTATTCTAAAATTTATTTAGATTGAATCCGAACCCGAGTCCGAGTCCGAGTCTTGTACGTCTTCTGGATAGAACACGAGCATAGGTCAGTGCAACGAAGCCCAGCTTTGCGGTACTGGCAACGGTTGGTAGATCATTCTTGCTTGCATCCACACTTCACTAACTGGATCACTGCCTGAAGTGCTTCGTTATTGGTGCCAACTGTTCTGATCTATGGTCCATCCGTACCCCTCTAATGAAGGAAGTTCTGGGTTAGGGACTGTATCGTGATTCCATACCATCATTTGGTAATGTGCCCTGAGAATAGCCTGGTAAAGTGCAGCTTGTGTTGGTGGAAATCTGTTTGATTGGACCTGCTTCTTTATGAAGACAAACCTTCTTAGCTCCTTTACTGTTGTAATGTTGGTCTTCGGTAAGTACAGTTGGCAGACAAACGTTTCGATGCCAGTCTGTACTTCATCATCACGAAACGCATCCCCTCTGAGGTTCACAAGAGCAGTAGTCACAGATTCGTCTGCCTCTTCAAAGGCCTTCCAGCACAGTAGTCAACACCAGTAACAACATGAACCTTTGAACATTTGATCCTCTCCCTGTAACGAATGTAGTACTGTCGCACAGTGAGTTCTTTGTGGCGTCTAAATGCCAGGAAAAGGACATCTGTGTCTGGAGAATGGATGCATACTCCATTGGCACCATCTACACTAGCATCAACGGTATGAAGAATCAATTTTGTGTCCGCTTCTTCGTGATAACTTTGAAGTTTGCTTACATCTTTGTGAGATGCTTCACAATGACTCTCCCATGCAACAACCCACTGCTTGCCTTTCGATTTAGCATACTCTAAGATCTTCTTAGCCAGGAAGGTACATAACTCTTTCTTGGTTTTCGTGTATGAAACAAGCTTCTTCAAAGGGATATAATATTACAATATATATACAAGTACATGGTAGTGACGAATTTCGTTTGATCTTCGACAGATATGATGTTATACAAGGGCTAAGTGACAAGATAGTGCACACCCTGTGTATTACCTGATAAGCGATTCAACCCACATTAGCAAGATCCCTAGTGATCATGAAGAAGCAGACACAAAATTGATTCTTCATGCCGTTGATGCTAGTGCAGATGGTGCCAATGAAGTATACATCCATTCTCCAGACACAACAGAGACGCTACAAAGAACCGTGCGACAGTATAATGCATTCGTTACAGAGAGAGGATCAAATAATTAATCGATAAATATATCAAACCCATCGCATAAGCTCTTGGTCCAGCAAAGACTGCAGCTTTACCAGCATTTCATGTTGTTACATGTGCTGACATCACAGAAAGTTTCTCAGGCAAAGGAAAACTGACGTGCTGGAAGGCCTCTAAAGAGGCAGATGAATCTTTGACTACTGCTCTTGTGAACCTCAGAGGGGATGCGCTTCCTGACGATGAAGTACAGACTGACATCGAAAAGTTTGTCTACAAACAGTACTTTTCGAAGACCAACATTACAACAGTAAAGGAGCTAAGATGGTTTGTCTTCAGAAAGAAGCAGTCCCAATCAAACAGGAGGGGGACATTGGGGTTTGCGGTATTGGCCATTTTTTAATGCGATATTACGGTAAAAGGAATACATTTTTGCGGTAATGCGAGATTTAGGATACCTGTGTTATGCGATATTTATCCTTTTTTAAGAGGTATTTCGTTGAAATAAGAAAAATCTAGCAGTAATGCGGGATTTAGAATTCCTGCGGTATGCGATATTAACGTTTTTTGTTTTTGTATTTTTTTTGGTACGTATGGATGGTGAAAAAACCGAAAACGTTTAATGACCTATGATTTTAATTAAATGTTGTGCGGTATGCGGTATTTGCGAAATTTGTTTTGCGGTAATGCGGGATTTTTAAATAATTTTTGCGGTATTGCGTATTAAACCCTCTCAATGTCCCCCTCAAACAGACTTCCACCAACACAAGCTGCAATTTAGCAGGGCTATCCTCAGGGCACATTACCAAATGATGGTATGGAATCACGATGGATGCTCTACCAACCGTTGCCAGTGTCGCAAGCTGGGTCTCGTTGCACTGACCTATGCTCAGCGTGTTCAGACAACGAAGACTGTACTAACTATCCGGAGGATGTACAAGACTCGGACTCGGACTCGGGCTCGGATTCAATCTAAATAAATTTTAAAATAGATCTGATGACTGTAAATAGCGGTGCAATAAAAGCAATACAGTGTAAAATAAGAATAGAAAATTAATATTATGAAACACCTTAGTTTAGTTTCGTGAGATCAGTATTTTTAAAAGGTTATATATAACAGTTACAAGATGTCAAAATAGCCTCGCTCCCATGCTAGTGAAATTAAGTCACTGTGATTACTATTTATAACAATTAGGTTAAATTGTTGACATCAAGAGTGATTATAGCCTGCGTACAGCCGGTTTAATTACCCGTAATAACCGTCTGCGAAAGTTCACCAGATATCGTGTTCTCTGTGACCCGATATAAGAAGCGATTTCTGATTGGCTCTCGCTAGGATCAATTCTTACGCGAACTCTGATTGGTCAACGGCACGGCATAATCTCTTCCGGTCGATGTTTTCGTTGCTACATGCACGTGAGTTTGACCATGTTCACAGCGAGAGTAAAGACATGGTCTAAATATATTACAATCAGCACTTTCACAATGTTCTTCAAAGGACGCTGTGATGTTAAAAGCACTCTCGGCGGAGGTTATATCTTGAAGCGAACGCCTTCGTCTCTTCAAAAGTACGAAATCTTGACGGCAAATATAGTCATTATTCGGCGTTCGAGAAAGATTTTGGAGCTCTGAAAGAATCTTAATTTCACACTTTCCTTCAATGAGGAACTTCTCTTTTGGTTTAAGTTGTGTGCTGCGGCACAAATGGCAGGTAAATACACTCATAATAATATATTTAGACCATGTCTTTACTCTAGCTGTCAACATGGTCAAACTCACGTGCATGATGCCTGTAATAATTTCTTTAATACTTTCAATGTCATTCTTGACGTACACGCCCCTTTCAAAACTCGATCTAAAAATGAATTCAAATTATCTCAAAAGCCTTGGATTACTTCTGCTATCTTAAAGTCAATCAAACGTAAGCGTTACTTGTATTATCATTTCTTTCTTAATGGTTCTGATGAGCAAAAGCAATACTACAAAAACTACTCCAATCATTTAAATCATGTGAAAGAATTGAGCAAGCGAATGTATTTTAAGAGTAAAATTAATAACCTGAAAGGTAATACCAAAGAAACTTGGAGAGTTATCTCTCAAATTATTAATGTAAAATCCAAAAGCTCAATTATTCCTTCTAAAATAGTTGTTGACGATGTTGAATATAAGACTCCTCAAGAAATTGCTGAACAATTTAATCTTTTCTTTAGAGACGTTGGTCCAAAACTTGCTGCCACCATCCCACCATCCAGTACTCCCTTTTTTCAATTATCTATCTCCTCTTTATTCAGCTAATAGCCTATTCTTACAACCAACCGACCCTCATGAAATACAGGACCTAATTTCTCAACTTGATTCTTCTAAGGCTTCTGGTCCCTATGGAATACCAATAAAATTGGTGAAACTTTCTAATTCTGCTATAGCTCCTATTTTGACTCATATTTATAATCAGTCTTTTACAACAGGAACCTTTCCTGATAATTTTAAAATTTAAAGAGTTAAACCCCTATATAAAAATGATTCTTCCGATAATTTATCAAATTATCGACCTTTTGCTAAAATACTGGAGAAACTCATGAATAAAAGAATGTTATCCTTTCTTGATGCAAATGACATATTCTTTAAATACCAATTTGATTTTAGAAAGAAACACTCAACTACATTAGCCTTAGTGGAAATTGTTGACAATTTACTTAACTCTATAGACAGAGGTTTCTTTTCATGCGGTGTATTTATTGATTTTTCCAAGGCATTTGATACGGTTAATCACGAAATATTGTTGTCTAAATTACATCACTATGGGATACGTGGGAAAGCTTTGGATTGGTTTCGCAGCTATTTAACAGATCGACAACAATTTGTAGATCTACAAGGTTACTCTTCTGATTTACTTTCTACAATCTGTGGCGTTCCCCAGGGATCCAATTTGGGTCCTCTTCTTTTTCTTATATACGTCAATGATATAGCTAACTGCAGTTCTGTTCTAAATTTTCGTCTTTTTGCTGACGATACTAACATCTTCCTGAAGAATCAGAAAATTGATGTTTTAATGCATCAAATTAACACTGAATTAGAAAATCTCAATGACTGGATATGTGCCAATAAGCTATCAATGAATATTAAGAAATGTAAATACATGATCGTTACGTCTCCTCAGAAGTATCAGAGTTCTCTTGAAATGTGTGATTCAATCAAATACTTAGGTGTATATATTGACAAGAATCTTAATTGGAAAACTCATATCAACATTGTTTCAAAAAAAGTATCTAAAAATATTGGTGTCTTGTCCAAACTTCGTCACTATCTAGATGCGCAAACACTCAGATCTGTATATTTTTTCCTAATCTATCCTTTTCTCTATTAAGGAGCCCTTACTTGGGGTAACACTTACAAATCCACAGTACATCCACTCCATGTTCTTAATAATAAAGCTGTTAGAATAATGACCTTCTCTCATTTTCAGTCACACGCCCCTCCAATATATAAATCTTTGGATATTCTTCAATTTGTCGATATCGTCTCTACGCAAATCGCAACTTTTATTTATGACTATCATAATAATAATCTTCCTAAAGCGTTCTCAAATTATTTTCAAATAATTTTATCCATCACCATCACACTCGCTACTCTAAATCAAATTTTTTTCTACCTCAAGTTAGCACTAATTATGGCAAATCATCCTTAAGATTCTGTGCAATACAAATCTGGAATTCAATTGAGGAGTCTATAAAGTTGCTCCCACGTAAATCATTTATTAAAAAAATAAAACAAAAGTGCTTAATTAATTATATTTAGACTTTTATTTAGTTCTACTAAACTTTATTATATATATTCTTATTCTTATTATATTTATATAATTAAAGAACACGTCTTTTCACCACTTGTTTAATCTACTGGTGGACTGGCTCGAAAACTTTAGTTACTCCAGTCCACCGGCACCTTTTCTGTGCTATTTAATTTATTTTATATTATAATTAACTATAATATTTATAATTATGTATTCTTTGTATTTAAACTATTTTCTTTGTGTGCAAAATAAAATAAAATTGAAATTGAAATTGAAATTGCATGTAGCAACAAAAACATCGCAACCGGAAGAGATTATGCCGTGCCGTTGACCAATCAGAGTTCGCGTAAGAATTGATCCGAGCGAGAGCCAATCAGAAATAGCTTCTTATATCGGGTCACGGAGAACACGATATCTGGCGAACTTTCGCAGACGGTTATTACGGGTAATTAAACCGGCTGTACGCAGGCTAGAGTGATTATAGTATAATCTAGTTTCATGAAAATCTGCACTTACTGTGGACGAGCACAATTTGAACATTAGACACAGCGTAGAAACAGTTTGATTTACGTTCCTAAAAGTAAATATACATATACAATATAAAGTTAACATATTAAGGCTACAAATAGATTACAGTAATATATATAAAATGAGAAAAATACTTACAAACTAACTGTGAATTATCCATGTTGCTCGAAACTAAACACGACGACTGACTGAGAATAACTAAGAACACTAAAATATACTGAAAAACCTTAGCTGAATTTGCATACGAACAATAATACACAAAGGAATGTAGGACAAAATTAGCGAACCGAAAAACAATAGAAAGACAAACAAATACAAAACTAAAGGAAAACTCAACTGTTAGTGTTCTGCACTAACATACCGGCCCCGAAATACTACATAGTATTTAAACATATAATATAGTAAGACTGTCTATTCAATGTTCAATGTTCTTCAATAGTTCCAAGTTACATCCGGCTTCCATAAAGCACAACTTGTGGATTGGTCGTTCAAAAACTCCCTTGTCTGTTTTTATCATGGCACGTCTTACCAAACCTTGTGAATCAGGGATTACCTTCAAGACACGACCAAGTGGCCACACATTGCGCGGGGATGATTCGTCTACGATAAGAACGACGTCATTCGTCTTCAAATTTCTTTTCGGCAACAACCACTTGGTTCGTCGCTGTAAGAGAGTTAAATATTCTTTCGTCCATCTTTTCCAGAAAAGATTGCTCAAGTATTGAACTTGTCTCCATCTTTTCCTTATGTAGAGGTCATTTGGGTCGAAAATTCCCGGCGGTAGAGAGGGTTCTCTGGCTAATAGAAGCAGATGATTGGGCGTTAATGGCTCTTCGTCGTTAGGGTCTTCAGACGATTTAGTCAAAGGCCTACCATTGATGATGGCTTCCACCTCCACCATGAATGTAAGTAGCGACTCATCATCCAGATGTTGCTCATTTGACACAGCATTGAGGATCTTACGGATGGTGCGTATGCATCTTTCCCAGGTACCACCAAAGTGGGATGCATAGGGAGGGCTGAAATGCCATTCGATCTCTTTTTGCAGAAGGACTTCGTGGATCTGTGCGCTATTCCATTGTCGAATGGCTTCACGTAGCTCTCTTTCGCCACCAGATAGGTTAGTTCCATTGTCAGAGTATATCCTTCTCACTTGACCTCTTCGGGCTACAAATCTTCTTAATGCCATAATGAATGTATCGGTCTCGAGAGATGACGCGATCTCAATATGTACTGCGCGTACGGCAAAACAGGTAAATACAACACCATATCTCTTAACAAGGGATCTTTTGAGCTTCACCATATAAAGGGTCCAAAGTAATCTACGCCGGTGTTTGTAAACGGGGGGTTGTCTGGTGAGATTCTAGTCGCAGGAAGATCAGCCATCTTCTGCTCGTTTGGTTTCTTGTGTCTTTGTCTACAGTCTAGGCAATTAGAGAGGACTTTCCTTGTCATAGCGTTAGCGTGTACAATCCAGAGGCGTTGACGAACCAGGGAGAGTACATATTGTCTCCCAGAGTGACCAGACAGTACATGGGCTTCTTTAATTGCCAGTTTGGACACACGACTGCTCTTTGGGACAATGACTTGGTGCTTTGAATTATATGGTAATGAAGACTTACGCAATCGTCCACCAACACGTACCAATCCGTCCTTGAGGATAGGATCCAACTTGAGAATTTGGCTTTTCTTCATAATGTTTGCACTTTTGGTCAGGTCTGCTACTTCTTGAGGGTATGCTTGTTTCTGAATGTGGAGTAGGATCTCGTGTTCTGCTTGACGAAGTTCTCCGACGGAAATGAGAGTGGAAAAGTTGACTTGAATATTCTTCCTTTGAGCGATGATTCTTTTCTGAAGTCGTAGACACAGAGCGATGAATTTCTTTAGACGTAAATAGGATGGGAATTTTCTAAAGATGGCTTCTAAAGGATCTTCAGTTACATTGGTAATGAAGGATAACCTTTCTTTCTTGACTTCAGGATCTTGATCCAGCGTTGAGTGGACATCACTTGGGTGTGGAAGTCTTTCGATGGTCTTATGTCTTAAGAATTCCGGCCCCGTTTTCCAGTCTTCATAGAGAAGAAAGTCATCAATGGCCATTCCTCTTGTACACGAGTCTGCTGGATTGGACTTAGTATCTATGTAGTTCCACTGGTCTACCGAAGAACTGCTTCTGATATATGTTACACGATTTGCAACATATGTATGGAACTTGCGTGACTCATTCATGATTTACTTCAGCACAGTAGTACTGTCAGTCCAAAAGTTTGAATTTTGGATAGGTACTTCCAGTTCTGTACGAAGCGTCCTGTCTATCTTTACTGATAGAGCTGCTGCTGTAAGTTCCAATCTCGGGATTGACTGTGTCTTTAAAGGGGCAAGACGTGATTTGGCTGTCACGAAGGAACTGTGAATATTCTCGGTATTGGTACCGACAGTACGAAGATCTGTCACAACTCCGTATGCCTTCTGTGAGGCGTCTGCAAAGTGATGAAGTTCGTACGATGCACAACCTTGTTCTTGCTTGCTGGGTCGATAACAACGTTCCAAAGAGAAATTCCCGAGCTTGGGCAGGTCTTGAAGCCATTTCTGCCAAGGAGTATTGAGTATTGATCTGGAATTCTTTCATCCCATTGTAACTTCAGACGAGTGAGTTCCTGTAGGATTATCTTGGCTGTAAGTGTGAAAGGCGCTGCCATACCCAGAGGATCGAACACAGAACTTATCAAGGACAAAAGGCCACGTCTTGTTAGAGGGCGTTTGCTTAGTGCTGTTTTGAAGCTAAATGAATCAGATTCAACTAGCCACGTGACTCCAAGAGCTCTTTCGGCTGGCAATTCTTTACTGGCGATGTCCAATTCTTTGACTTCTTTCGCTCGCTCGCATTCAGGTATAGATTGCAGTACTTGGCGACTACTTGAGATCCATTTAGTTAGCCTTAATCCACCATCCTTCATGAGTCTACATATGCCGTCGACGAACTGTATGGCCTTCTCAGCAGAGGGTAAAGATGTCAAGCAATCGTCTACGTAGAAGTTCTTGAAGACCGTTGAGATGACTTCTTCTTGGAAGAGAGCCCTGTTGGAATTGGCGTTGTGTCTTAATGTGAAATTGGCACAGGAAGGAGAGGAAACTGCGCAAAATAGATGTACGTTCATTTGATATTCATCAGGTTCTTGGTTGAATTTGGCATCGGTCCACCACAGAAAACGTAAAAGATTGCGTTCAGCTTCAGGCACGCGTACTTGAAGAAACATCCCTACGATGTCAGCCATGAGAGCAATACTTTCCTGACGAAAACGTAAAAGTTCTCCAAGAAGATTACTGGTTAAATCTGGGCCTTGTAAAAGAATGTCATTGAGAGCGATGCCTTGGTACTTGCAAGAACAATCAAAGACAACTCGTATATTCCCAGGTTTCTTCTTATGATACACGCAATGATGGGGGATGTACCATATCTTTCCTTTTGCTCCGGAGAGTTGTTCTTGTGGCACTTTTCTAGCGTATCCCTTTTTAATCATATCTTCCATGAAGGTTGTGTATTCATGCCTGAGGTCTGGGTTGCTCAGAAGTCTTTTCTTTAGATATGCACATCTTCGTTCTGCTTGTACACGGTTGTTTGGTAAGACGACACCTTGATCCTTGAGGGGGAGACTTATTTCGTAATGGCCATCTTGAAGGTGGCTGATAGATTTTTCAACGCGTTCTATAAACATGGACTCTTCTCTTGTGTGTTCCTTAGAGATACTGTAAGTATCAGTCTCTAGAAGGTCTGCGCATTCTAAGCACTGCATAGCGGCTTGAAAACTTCTAGGAGGTGTGCTATTTATATTACGTCCAGTAGGACCATTGATCACCCATCTGAGTTTGACTTTAACTGCATAAGGTCCATCATCAGTGGTACTTTTAACCTCTACAGGTTGTAAAGCTTCAGGAACATCCATACCGATCAGGAGATCCACATCAGAGTCAATAAACTGTAGGTGTAGGTTGTCAGAGAATTGAGGCCAGGCGTCGACATCAGCTTGAGATGGAATTTCATTCTTTGAAATTGGAATCGTAGGTCTTGAAAGGACAACTGGAAGATTAATGGAGATGTTGTTGTCCAAGTCACTGACTGACAAACCATGAATCGCTTGAGTTTCGATGGTAGAACTTTCTCCAATGGTAGTTAACTTGATCTTAGAGCTTTTGCTGTTTATTCCGAGTCGTTTGATTAAAGATTCAGAGCAGAAGCTTGCGTTTGACCCAGTATCCAGTAAGGCGTACGTCTGTATGGAGGTATTGAGACCTTGTCTTTTGGCCGTCACAGGTAATATAGGAAGTACAGCTGACGAAGGATTTGCTTTAGGAGTAGTAACGGAGCATGCAAAGGATCTTTGGTTAGAGACGCTTGCATATGTACTATGACCAGTGATATTAGCCGGTGTAGGAGGAACTTGAGTACTTACAGGTAGGCTAGTACCAGAGGAACTTGCATATGTACTATGACCAGTGATATTAGCCGATGACTTCGTTAGTAGTGTCGAGGGCACATCAGTGTGAAGTAGTGTGTTGTGCTTCCTACTGCACTGAGTGCATGGACTTTTCTTGAAACAGGAAACAGACTGGTGTCCCTTTCGTAAGCACGAGAAGCAAAGTCTATTCTTGCTTGCGATATCCATCCTTTCTTTGTACGTCTCTTCTTTGAAGGTGGGGCAATTCACCACTATGTGGTCTCCGCCACAAACTTGACAGATTTTCTTGGTAGGGCCTTTTTCTACGGGTATGGTCTCCTTCACTTGACTAGCAAAGGTCTTCAAACTTGTGGCTGACTTGAAGTTTACTTGAGGTCTTTCTGTTCTTTGCTTTGAGCTCGAGGACAGCTTTCCAAGGATAGGATTATTCAAACATCTGGCTCTCTGTTCAACAAATAGGGCGGTATCTTCCATGGTGACTTCACGGTGCTTTATATTTATAATGTTGTCTGCAATATCACGCCACTTGTCTTGATATCGATAAGGCAGTTTTTCAATAATTTTCCGCATCACATCTGGGTTCTCGATCTTGCTAAGATATCCGATACCTTCTAGGGCGTTCTTACAGCTTGTCAACGATATTGAAAACTTCTCTAGAGCATCTGCATCTTCTGGTCTGATAATTGGTACATCAAGGAGCTTTTCAACGTGGGCCATAGCTATCTTGTATTTGTCTCCAAATCGTGATTCAAGAAGATCTCTCGCTTTCTTGTATCCTTCTTCAGACTTCATGTGTAGGCAACTCTTCACAAGCTCTTGAGGACGACCAGAAGTGTATTGTTCTAGATAGTACAGCTTACTTGAGAGGTCTGGTTCTTTAGAGGCGATAAGCGTGTCGAAGGCTCGTACAAAACTGCTATATTCCAGAGGATCTCCGGTGAACTTGGGCACGTGTTGTTTTGGCAATGTAGCACGTTGCTGTTGGAGTACTATGTCGTTCCAGATCTTGTTCTGTTGCTCAAGAACTTCTCTATCATGGCTGTATCTGTAGAATTAAGGAGGTATGCGGTCTGCAGCGTTGATGTGAGGCTTGCTATCTGACGTCTTTTTGACAAGCCTTTTGAAGCGTGACTTGAACTTAATAGCGATGATGGCTTGGACGACCTTGCTTTATGATTGCTTTCCGACTTCGGCTTAAAACTTGGACTGTTCTCTTTTGATTTAAGTGCCTTTAATTCTTCTTCAAGGTCCATTCTCTCACGCTCAATCTCGATCTTTAGCGTTTCTTCTCTCAGTTGTAGTTCTTTTTCGTGCAATTCTTTACGGCGTTCTATGGAGGCTTTTCTAGCTTCAAGTTCAGCAATTCTTGACATTGTAGATGTACTCGTACTACCTGATGATGAAGACATTTCACTGGCTTTAGATGAGGACAAAGGGAGTTCGTTCGTTATCGATTCTCTGTATCGAGGTACAAAATCTTCCATCTTATCTTCCATTGATGAAACCCATGCTGTCACCGTTTGGCAGAACTCCAAGTATCTTTTTTTTACATCCACAAAGTACATGAAGGACTTGTTTTTTTCTTCGCCATCGTTAATTACGATGTCATAGGCGTTATTCGCATCACTGAACTTTTCGAAGGCGGCAGCGTACTCATCCATCTTTGAATTCACTATGGGAAGGTTCTGTACATCGTCAATTAGAAGCGGTTCAACTTTATTTCTTTTACGTGTTAGGGAAGCTAGAGCTGCACTTCTTTTCTTCTTGAGATGCTGTATTATTTCGATGTCCTCGTTGTAATCGCACAGCTCGCTCATCACACTTCCAGTTCTAACAGGATTCTTTCCTTTTTTACCACGGCAACGCGGCCATGAGTGTCTTTCGTCTGAACCAGATTGCGAAAGAGTTAGTTTGAACGATGTGGACGCCATGTTTACTCAACGGTCCGAGCACAATTTGATCATTAGACACAGCGTAGAAACAGTTTAGTTTACGTTCCTAAAAGTAAATATACATATACAATATAAAGTTAACATATTAAGGCTACAAATAGATTACAGTAATATATATAAAATGAGAAAAATACTTACAAACTAACTGTGAATTATCCATGTTGCTCGAAACTAAACACGACGACTGACTGAGAATAACTAAGAACACTAAAATATACTGAAAAACCTTAGCTGAATTTGCATACGAACAATAATACAGAAAGGAATGTAGGACAAAATTAGCGAACCGAAAAACAATAGAAAGACAAACAAATACAAAACTAAAAGAAAACTCAACTGTTAGTGTTCTGCACTAACACTTACAATGAGATAATGAGCAATATAGTTTTCAGCCTCGCATTCATACTAACGAGGTCACGTGACAGCTATTGCACTATATAACTAACGAGATTGATAAACGTCATTGAAAGTGATAATATAAAAATGTTTTATGAAAATCTGAGCGTATTTTATAAGATAATGAGGAATTTAGTATTTCAGCCTCTCATTCATGCTAATTAGGTCACGTGACACATATTATACTTTATAACTAATGAGATCGATTTGTCACATTGAGAGTGATAGACTCGCAAAGTTTTGTGGACATTAGTGTATTTCCAATAAAGTTATAGTCAATTTTGTATTTGCAGCCTCGTTTTCATGCTGAACAAGTATACGTCATATTTTAACCCCCTATAAATCGCGTCTGAGCAAGTTAGAAAGTTGCCACCAAAACTTTTTATGTTCTTTATGGTCTACTAAACACTTTAAGACTGGTGGCTTGCTTTCAGCAGAAAATTCCCACGGGAATACATTTGCTGCCAGACTACTTAACAATTAGACCCGCAGCCCGAATGGTCTACGAGTCAATAGCCCACGAGGCCGAGTCTTCGAGGCCAAGCGGGCTATTGACTCGTGGACCATGAGGGTGAGAGGTCTAATTGTTTTAGTATAAACCAACTAGTAGGTCAAACTTTGCCATAGTTTGAAAGAAAAATAACATTTCAATCGTTTTATTTTGAAAAAATGACAGATAATCGAAAGTGAAAATACCGAGCGCGCGCTCAATGACGCGTGACGGCAAGTGAAAATGTATTCAAAACACATCGAAATTCTCCACAGTTTTAGTCATATTCTTCCTCAAGACTTTTGTTTTAACGGCTGAAAAAAGTATTACATTTAGTACTAAGCTATTACAAGAATTAGAAGAATCAAGAAACGTTTTCAAAGTTTACAAAACCGGCACTTTTCGCTACTAGTGGTCTATCACTCAATAGACCATTAGTAGAGTAGCCAATCAGAATAAAGGATTCGTGATAGACCACTAGTAGGTTTATACTAAATCCGATTAGAACGTGCTGGCAAATATCTTATGTTGATTCTGCATCCCATGAAAACTACGTCTATATTAAAAAAGTGTTTTCGAATAATTTGTTCCACTTTGCTCATATATGACCCTAATTCACTTCTCGAAGGGACACATTGCCCACATACGTGCACAGATACGTGTATGTTAACCATTAATGATAGTGGGGTGCATCTTTAAAATAAATAAATGAGGCCTAGTTGGATCAATTAAAATCTTTCAGTACTTAATATAGCTGAATTATCATTGTAACTGCGTTGAAGGACTCTTAAATATTTGATGACTACAAAGTTTGTTTTCGGAAAATTCCGATGTGAAGTATTATATGTTCACGTATCTTTGTTAGTGTCAGTGACGTCATACCCTCAAGTGAACCCAAACATTCAGCTCCATTGATTTCTTTATATTTTATGATTGAAATATCTACCATAATTGTTCTACACTGAAGAAAACTTGTTAGAAAATAAATATTTGGCTTAAACAACATAAATGTATTTATTATGGGTTATGTAACAAGCGCATGAAGGGCCTTGGTATGTAGCTTGTTGTGTTAGGGAGGGTCAGTTCATTAGCGGAACGCTAATATATATTCAGTTACGAAGAATATATACCATTTGCGTCCTACGACTGAATTCGTGCTAACACTGCGACCTATTTCCTGAAGAAGAAGAAGTTCCGAGATGAAGCTATGCCTTCAGAATCCGCTAGAGATGAGCCACCGACCTAGTCACGACTTTTCACCTTTTCAAAACTTATCTCGACACTAAATTGACGAGCCTCAAAGAAGACCTTACTGAAGATGCAATAGCAACATCAGCTACCAAATATGTTTAGAACTGATTATGATATATTCGAATATGAAGGAAATGATCCTCCTCTGAAGTTAAAGGACGGCTTAAGGCCCACTTATCCTATTGCCATTATTGCTAACGGCTTTGCCAAAAAAAAAACGTATTCCGTTAAGGATGCACCTTCTGCATGCTTTTTCCCAATAAAAAAAAACGCAATCAAGCACGCGCGGCATTGGCAAAAGCCGCCGTTTCTGAATTTTTGTGCTAATCATCCCGTAAGAAAAGACTTATCTCGGTTTAAAACATGTCAATAAGTGTGTATGCAAACAAAAGATTGATTATATAGCCCAATTTGTTCTCTGCATTATTTTACAGCCGATTGGTTTACTTTGTTATTACTGTACAATGCAGCCGATTGACTCAGATTGTTATTACTGTATTCGCAGCCATTTGGACCAGTTTGTTATTACTATACAATGCAGCCATTTGGACCAGTTTGTTATTACTATACAATGTAACCGATTGGCCCAGTTTGTTATTACTATACAATGCAGCCATGGACCAGTTTGTTATTACTATACAATGTAACCGATTGGCCCAGTTTGTTATTACTATACAATGCAGCCATTTGGACCAGTTTGTTATTGCTATACAATGTATCCGATTGGCTCAGTTTGTTAATACTATGCAATGTAGCCGATTGGCTCAGTTTGTTATTACTATACAATACAGCCGATTGGCCCAGTTTGTTAATACTATACAATGTAGCCGATTGGCTCAATGAATTAGTTAGATTGCGCCATTGTGATTTTGAGTTTAAAAACGTGCTATATGATGTATCCAATTTCATAATATTATTTTTATTTTTTTTGCTCTATTCCCGTTCTTTTATATCGCACGCCTTGTCGTGTCGACACCTATAAGTCTGTGCAGTATTACATGATAAATGTTTTATATTTGGTTGAGCGGGGGAGCGAATTAGAATATAAAATGAACAGTTATCATATATAACTTTATTCCGAGAGTTTCTCGAGGTTTCTGGAGGTTTCCCCGAATATCAAATATTACCTCATAAGTTAAAAATAAATTGTTTAGCATATATAACAGACTGAGTTAACTCAGGTATTACAAAATTTTATCTCCGTTCACATCAGAAACCAATTCAATTCAAACGTTTCTTATTTACACCTCAGCTGGCATTTAGATGGAACACTTACGAAAAAAACTTGACAGTCTTTCTTGTCATTTTACTTGGGAAGAATACATCAACTATGAAAGTAACCGATCAAGCCTACTTCTTAGTACTGCTGATTTTCATGACGGTGAAGATGATGATGGTAGCAACAGTGAGATACACTGGAACAACTTAATGGGTTACAACAAGTCTAAAGATGAAGACTTCCAAGGTGCGAAAAAGTATTTTGGAAGTGCACTTGAAAAATGCACCAGCGAAAACGAAAAGTTGGTCACTCTCTCGTGTATGGCTTGGCTGCTGTACAAAGAAGCTGAAGACAGCACTAGTAACGAGACAAGAGCAGATTTACAAG
Source organism: Metridium senile (assembly GCA_949775045.1). Classification (NCBI taxonomy): domain Eukaryota; kingdom Metazoa; phylum Cnidaria; class Anthozoa; order Actiniaria; family Metridiidae; genus Metridium; species Metridium senile. The sequence continues at coordinate 7,569,068 of OX459110.1, forward strand.
AACAATCGAACAAAAAGCTCGAAGAGGTTATGGGTATTCTTCAAGGAAAAGAGATGGACAAAGTTCCAGAAGTGCTCTTTGAAAAAGCGTTCGTGGTAATACATTTTAGTAGCGATGAGCTTGAAAGATTTGAAGAAGCTAACTGTCTTATCGATAAAGCTTTGAAAGAGAAACCAGAATCGCTGCTATATAGATTTACCAAAATAAAGAATAAGCAAAAGTCGTCTCTGTGCTGGAAGAAAATTATCACTGGCGAAGACAACGAAAATAACTATCTCGCCGAGCTTGATGGACCTTGGAATGAAGTCATCAACATGACAGCACAAGGTACAACTGACCTTCACGCGGATATATTTGTTTCGTATGCTTTGTTTCTAAATAGACAGCATAGAGACTATGGGAAAACTGGCGGCCCATATGCCAAAAGAGCTAACCTGCTCGGAGCAAGGAATCCTTACGTTCTTCGAAAGGTTGCTCAGTTTTACATGCTTTCTGCAGGAAACGATATCTCCACATTGGACAATGCGTTGGTAATTTTAAGAAATCTCTTAAACAAGAATCCTGATTGTTACAAAACACAATCACTCCTTGGACAGGTGTTGTGTCGAAAGTACAAATATTTTGACGGTCAGAAAGACGAGAAAGAAAATATCTTTGCCGAGGCTGAAAATAATTTGAAAAAATCATGGGATGCTATGAAGTTTCCTATTCCAGGAATGGATATGGTTCGTCTTCATCAATTCAAGTATGAATCGACTACACATCCAGCTGTGCTCATCCCGGCCGAGAGAATTTTGCTTCAAATGTTGGAATCGTTAACAGATCTGAGTATTACCATGCAAGGAGGTATATGTACCATGTATGGTATGTTCCTAAACAAATATGCAGCAGAATTGGCTTCTCATAGGGAAGACGTCCATCAGAAAGGGCATTTTACTACTTTACCCGCTGACCATAACATGATGATAAAAATTAAAGAAGCTTTTGAAATTGCTCAAACATTTGAGGAAAGTCAGGATCTGTGTGATCTGCACAAAGCTGAACAAATATTCCTATCGATATACAGTAATGTAGCTCACGATGATGATGATGATGTGCAGTCCTCTTTCTATCAGGCATACAGTTCTTTCATAAAGACATACTGCAAAGATATAGCCATGATTTATTTCATAAGGTCTCTGAATTACAACCCACACCAGAGTCACGAAGTCTATGATCTACTGGAAAAGCTTGCAAAAAGAAAAGCTGAAAGCGAGAATGGAGAAAAATGCTTTAGTGGGCTTGTCGTTCTTTCATGGCTTTACAACATGAGATATGAAAAGAGGAAAGAAGAGGAATATATTTCAAAAGCACAAGAACATCACATGAGAGCTGTTCAATTCAAAGAAGAGGAAGAAATTACTGAAGCATTCAACAAACTGAGAAGCTTTGCACTAAACTGATGACTACTGGCAGTTCAACAGAGAAAATTTAAACTCTGACGATTTCTACGTATGTATGCTAAGTTTAAGAAGAAATGATTTACAATAGGACGACGAACGTGCATATGAGAAACGTTCGACAATAATATTATATATTTTGACAAACTGTTAGAGATCTAGGGCTAGAGAAAACAAGACGTTTTCAATCACCTAGAGTTTGCATGGAAAACGTTCAAACCTAACAAGATGAAATATACTGTTAATTAAAGAATTATTAGAAACTATTACCAGAAATCGAAGACATGTGACGTCACCGCATGCTAAAGTTAGATTTGTGGCATTTAAAAATGGCCGCTCAGAATTACTGATAAATGTATGGGCTCAGAAAGAAAATGTCTAATATATTTGCTAAATATCATTGTACTATCGATGCCGCCTCCTAACTTTTAACTCGAGTATAAGTTCTATTCATTTATGTAAGTTACGTTTGATTTAGTTTTCTCAATATGCAGCACGAAGGAATAACATTATTGAGAAATAATTGCTTTACTTTAGTCCGTATTTCAGCGAAAAATGTGTAATTTACCTTGTGTTCAGCATCGCCTGCCATCGATAGTTTACATGGATCCATCCTTGCCGCCTTTTTAAAATGCTCCTGAGATTACGGGCTTTTCAATGCTTTTTAGAAGTCTTTCTAAGTAATACACCAATGACGCAGATTAACGGTAAAAAGTGATGATGTTTTAGTTTTAAAAATTTCAATTTTACACCAAAATATCATAAAAAATGACCGATAAATCCTGCAAAGAAGCGTGTTTCGATCGTCGAGTCGATTGCAATGTTTACAGCTTAGTAGCCTGGTGATTTTACGTGTTATACCGCTGTTTAAAGAATCCGAAGGCTTCTTAAGCGGGAAATTCAAAATTCAAAGTTCATAGCATGGGCTTCCTGTGTCCTTTTGAAATTTTCGAAGTGACCTAATTCGTTCGAATTATTCTATGCCGAGCGTAAGCGAGCGCTTCAATTTTAAATATCTCAACTGCACCAGAAGCGCTCGGTACTTATAAACAAACTTATAGTAGTTTGGTTTTGATAAATTGATTTATTTCGATAGAAATTCGAGGATAATTCTGGACTGCCAGTAGACCGCTGGTCATAATATCGCGGACGTAAAATGTCTTAGATTTCTGGTAATGAGTCAAGAGAAAATATAGAAGCTAGTTTTAAGCACTGCATACACAGAAATAGATCAAAAAATTCACAACTATAGGATAACACGAAAGCATTTGTAAACACAGTAGATACAAAAACAATCGTAAGGTGTGGACAGTATGTTATCAACTTCCATCAGCGTTAAATATTTATTATTAGTTATAAACTATTCTGGCATTTCAATATATGCTCGAACAATATCAACTTAATAGTGTTGATACTGATTCTAATATTCCGATACAATCGAACTTTAAATATTATTCTACCTCAGAGTGTGACGATGATGTTATGATTCAAAACTGCACATCTTATAAACACTTCTCCGCACTACATGCAAATACTAGGAGTGTTAATGCAAATTTAGATAATCTTACACAAATGTTAAATGAACTGAATCATAATTTTTCTATATTCGGATTAACCGAGCCAAAATTCAATATGTCCCAAGATTAAATCTGCAATAATACCATTGCTGGTTATAACTTTATTTCACAACCTAGTCTTTCTAATGCTGGATGTACTTAACACCAGGAATGATCTCTCAGAAGTTATTATAGATTTTGAATCTCTGTGGATTGAATTTCATAATGATTTACATCACAACCTAATTTGTGGAGTAATTTATAGGCATCCAAATAGTAATCTAGAAGCTTTCATTAGTTTGCTAAACAAATGTATCATTCTTGACAAAATTAATAACGAAAACAAATACTGTATTATCATGGGGGATTTCAAAATCAACCACTTAAATACTGAATCTCCAATAAATAAATTTGCTACTCTCCCTAAAAATATAAAGATTCTCAAGAGGGATTGAATGGGATTCTGTTCTACCTAATACTAATGATGTAAATCTACTATTTGATACTTTCCATACTAAAGTTTCAAGTGTAATTGATAAACATATACCTATTAAACAGCTCAGTAGAAAAGATATCAAACAAATGTCAAAACATTATATACAGAAATAAATTAAACCATCTAATAAGAATTAGTATATGTAAATTAGATTATTATAATAAATATTTTACCTCAAATAAAACAAACATTAAGAATATTTGGAAAGGTATAAAACAAATTATAAGCCTAAAACCTATGAGTAATGGGTTGCCTTCTAAAATACTTAAAGATGAAGTTGAATTAGTAGAGAGCAAACAAATTGCAAATGCTTTTTTAAAAGCATTTTAAAATGATTTTTTTTGCTAACATAGGAAGCAATATGGCACAATCAATCCCATCTGTGAATACATCACCGGAATTCTATTTGCCAAATAGGATGACAACAAGTTTTCGCTTATTCCCCACTTCTTCGAAAGAAATTGAGAAAGAAATCAGCAAAGTAAATGCATCTAAGGGAAGGTACGTTTATTATCGGGGGGGAGGGCTGGAGAATTCAGAGTAATTTTTCCAAAAAAACGTTTGACCCTCCCCAGCGATTCCAAAACTAAACTCATGACCCTCCCCATCAAGTATACTTAGAATACCCATGGCCCTCCCCCCATGGCCACACTCAGGTTTTATATATCTACACAAATGAATTTTTCTCTCAGCCGTTTATTAAATTTATTATTAAAAATAAGTAACATTTTCTATTAAATAAACAAAAACTGCAAAAATCATTTGAATTTTATATGTCATTGAAGTAGTATTTGATTGAGAATGAATACAACACATAAACTACGTAGAACGGTAATTCACAACTTGTTGAGTCTGAGCGCATGTTATTGTGTTTAAACTTATATAAATTCATACTTTAATACACAAATAATTTGTAATATCTATAGTATTCCCTTGTTTTATAGTGTTTTTATTTAACCTGTGAATGAAAAATTACTACAGTAGTTCGTACTACAGTAGTTCGTACTACCTCGAGGCAGTCACGTATTTCCACACAGCTCGAGTTCACTTTGCGCCTTCTTCTATACATATTGTTGTTTATAATTGCTGTTATTTTCACATTATTTTTACATTTTATTTTCACATTTTTATGTACTTTTCTTTTATTAATTTCCTTTAACTTTATCATACCACCGTTTGTTCCACACTTACAGTCGGTTCATACACATCTCTCTTGCATTAAAAACTTATGAACTCAATGTATATTTCTTAAAATAACACCAGATATTTCTCGCATTAAACCGGGACTTACACCACCTACAACCTAAAGAAACACTTCTACATAAGCATTTAAAAATTATATATATATTTCTTAAAAAGAACACCACCTACAACATACGCAAACACTTCTACATAAGCACTTAAGAATTACATATATATTTATTAAAAAGACTCCTCAGTTGGCAGTTCCTGTCATGAAGTAACAGAGGCCCCACCTGATGCTACCTCCTCACGCTATGGACGCAAAAGAACCAGAGTCATGCAGGACAACTTTGTCTCGTGGGCTCAAATTGACATGTGACTAATAAACTCGTAGATAGATCGATACATATCAAATACACTAAACATATTGAAATTACAATTTATTTATCAAGGTTGAGATAATATATTGTTTCATACTTAAAATAAAAGAACACAAATGTGATCAAAATTAAAATGAGTAACTTAAAAGGATAGCCCTCCCCTAGATTAACTTCAAATGAAATGTGTGGCCCTCCCCTTAAGCTTATAAATTTGACTATTGACCCTCCCCTCTGAGGCTCCAGCCCTCCCCCCCCCCCCCCCCCCCAATAATAAACGTACCTTCCCTAAAGCAAATGGTCCTGATAGCATACCCACAAAAATCCTTAAACTATTACAAGAATTAATTTCAAAACATTTAGCATTGATATTTAATTTCTCCTTTTCTACAGGTATTGTTCCTCATCATTTTAAGCTACAATCTTGGACAAAAGTGTTGAGACACGGTTTTTATAGACCTAGTCGGCATTTCTCAGCTGTTCCTCCCCCATCCCCCATCCAATCAATGTTGGATGTATTGATAGATAATGCCAGTTTATTGTAATTTATCTATATATAGAGTACAAACAGTAAAAGTGTGCAATACTTTGTAGTATTTACCACTTATTATTACAGATTACAGATTGCAAATGATAGTTTAGGGGTGAGTGTAGCTAAACGTCGAGTGTCGAGGGTCGAGGGTAGTTTGTCGAGGGTCGAGGGTAAAAAGTCGAGGGTAATAATATTTCTACGATTGTTTTGTTTTTACGATTTTTTTTATTTTTACGATTTTTTAGAGACGATTTATTTAGAAAAGTCGTACGTTGTTCAGACTGACATATGACATATTCCAGACTACATGTAGGTGAATCATACATGCTGGGCTGTCAACCAGTTAAAACTACGTTTGTGACCTCGAGTGGGTACAGATAAAATGAAGTTTATTCTAAATTTGAAAATCAGTGACAAACATGTTTTTAATATTTATATAAAAAGGTTTTGCCTTCTAATTGAAACTGTCACTTCTCATATTACGGTTGACCTCTCGGCAGTGTCTAATCTTCGCGGGTAGCGGGTAAAAGTAACGGGTAAAAGTCGCGGGTAAAAAAATTATTACGTATGCTAAGAATTGATTGATTTATGTATTTGCGTGTTCTTAATTTTATCTGTACCCACTCGAGGTCACCCCCTAACATGAGTTAACTATTGTACTTGTGCCATGTGCGACTGACGTACATAGAATTAATCGAACGGCGTACCTCAGTTCATCTTGGGAGGGGATGGAGAAGATTGAATATAAATCAATCTTATTGGTCTTTTTAGTGTTTTTATAAAATATTGCAACGGAACGATGTTTCGGGTTCAGCACAAACTCAACTGAAATATTTTATCTCAACTGAATTTACAAGAATATTAGACCTATATTTATACTATAGTATTTAGCTATTTCTAGATGGAATCATTTACGTAAGTCTTACGTGAGTTAAACGCATTTACGTAACCGGTTTTATAACGCAATCGTTTACGTAAGTAAGATAAACATCTGGGCGCGGCCACTCGCTGACAGATATCTTACATACACATTGCGTGAATAGTTACGCTATGAAATGCTATAACTAATATATCACTATACTACGCGACTATTGTTACTATTCGCGACTATTCGGTCATTACTCGGGTTTTATCACTTACAGTTTTAGACAAGATCGCAATGCATGCCCAGCATGTATATGATTCACCTACATGTAGTCTGGACAACGACTTTTCTAAATATATCGTCTCTAAAAAATCGTAAAAATAAAAAAAAATCGTAAAAATAAAAAAATCGTAGAAATATTATTACCCTCGACCCTCGACATCTTACCCTCGACCCTCGACAATCTACCCTCGACCCTCGACACTCGACGTTTAGCTACACTCTTTAGGGGTGAGTCCATCAAATTAATTAGTCACACAAGTCCGTGATTTGCGTAAACAAGCGTTAGTCTAAAATCAGATAAGGCGCATGATAAACAATTTCACGTATAAAATCTAGTATTTGCTGTTCTAAAAAATGCATAGAATGTAATTGTGAATACATGTTCTGAGATAACTTGCCTTTAAGACGATGAAACCACATTGTAAATACGTCCGCTAGGGTCAAGCATCTAACGCATGTCAACAGTGTCAACACAAACAACAGATCCTGTAGCATTTTGAGACTGTTAGCTTCACGGGCAGTAGTAATATCTATTTTCCTGTTACAGTAACGATTTTAGAGCAAATTTAGTGACGAATTTTGAACTTTTAATACAATTTCCTTTTTTACTGAGACAGTTTGTTTGTCTGAATCACACGAGGGTGTTATCTTTCCATGGCGTCACTCAAGCGCAGCACTAATGTATAGGCGCTACATTAGACTGCGATTACGAGCCACGTGCATCAATTATATTAAAAGAGCGCCAAACGATCTCCTTGAATTATCACATTAATTAATTAATTAGATTTAGCATTTCCATTCATAAATAGAAAAGTTATCCAAAAACGTTATCCGAATTCGAACTAACTTGTAACAAAAAAGTCTTGTAAGACTATTAAAATAGTTTGTGAACTCATTTATTAGTAATTTTAAGATACTCGCTTAGGTGATTTGTTTAACACTGTATTTGAATTCAAAATCCTTGATGTTACAGTGCAACAATTTTTAACCGAGGCCAGTACCAATACAAATTATCTAATCGCGATCGAAAGTATGAATAATAGAATGTATACAATTTTTTTATTTTCGTTTTGATATTTGTTTGGGTGGTTTCGGTTGAAGAAGTTGAAGTAGTTGGATTCGGTTGAAGTGAAAGAGGGAAAAATCATTTTAGAAATTTGTATATTTGATAAACGGGTGTGTACCGCTCGATAGGTGTTTTTGCTTGCAATGCCTTGCTGTCTAAAATGGGGTATGAAGTTTTCCCAAAAATTTATTTAAACAAAATCTGTAATTTATGTTTTTGTTTTGCCTTAGATAATTTTTAAACCAAGTGCTTTATTATGCTGTCTACCACTAAAATAAGGCCCGTTTTTTTCGATTATCCCTGAATATATATATGTTATGTTTTGTTTCATTTTACTGTCTTAAAATATGCTTGTTTAGATTGGGTCTTTGGATACCACTCAAATGTGTGAGTATAAACGTGCCGTCACAGCAAAGTTAGGCTCGCTCATGCAGGACTTCAAAAGCACATATGCAAATTATAACACTCTTCTAACCGTGAAGTAACCATCTAATTGTAGATTTGTATAAATTAGAAATCCATGATGTATTTGTAAAAACAAATTCACTTTGTATATTTTTCAATAAATCAGTAAATACATAAGTAGTAATATTATTTAAAAATTCTGAAATTGCAGTCAGGATTCATTATTATTATATTTTTACGTTTTGTCTCTGACTTGAAAACTTGAAACACAACATTCAAATGCGCGATCTACAACCACAACCGCCATCACTGATGAATTCGAAGGTCCGTGATGATAGACCGAAACGTCTGATACTTTCAAGTTTTCCAGTTAGAGAAAAAAACGTAAAAAATTAAGAATATTATTTAATTTAATTTTGTTGTGTTTTTACCTGCTCGCGCACCTTTTTACTCACAACCGCACTATTTTACCTACACTTTCGCACCATTTTTACACGCCCCGCACCTTTTTCCCGCGACACGCTACAATGCTACAAAGATTTTGAAGATAGTTGTCCAACTTTTATAACAAAAAACAAAAAAATCAATCATTATAATATTAACTGTAATTTCAATAATGATAATAATAATCAGTTACACTGGGGTTCCTGTATCTTGACACTAAACAGTATTGTACAGGAGGGACGTAAAAGTACCCACACCAATTTGACTAAGAGTAGAGCACGGAGTTCCTGGGGATATAGGATAACCTTTCTTCTCTGCAGGGATCACAGTAAAACACACATTTGAAACCCAAATGAAGATGTTTACTATTATCCAAATGATTTTTACACACATTAGAGTACTTGCACTTACAAAAACGTGCGATGTATATATTGTATTATGATTATAAAAATTAGTTAGCTTGAATCACAATTCAAGATGTTTTCATTTGGAAGACTGTGCCAACATATATGCCTGATACATACAAGCAAATTTACTATTGCTTTGATCAAGGAGATCCGATGGTTTGCCTACTTCTACAGCTTTACCATCCTCAACAACAATAACTTTATCATAGTCTAGAACGGTGTCCAGCCGATGAGCTATTGCAATCACAGTTTGTTCTTTTAAATTGTGTCTTATGGTGTCTTGAATGAGCTGATCTGTCGTGAAGTCCACATTGGCTGTAGCTTCATCCAGTATGATAATCTTCTTTCTTTGTAGTAGGGCTCGAGCTAAACAGAAAAGTTGTCGCTCTCCAACACTGAAGTTACTCCCTTCCTCATTCACAGTGTGCTCGAGACCTTGTGGAAACGATGCAACTAACAATTTTAGTTGCACTTGCTCAAGTACATCCAAAAGCTCCTGTGTTGAATATGTTCCTGAGGGATCCAAATTAAATCTAATACTTCCTTTGAAGAGGAATGGATTTTGTGGAATACAACCAACTGCAACTCGGCTATCCTGAAGGTTAAGATTCTCAATGACTGCGTCATCAATAACAATAGATCCAGAAGTGGACTGGGGAAGACGGAAGAGAGCAGCCATAATCGAAGACTTGCCAGCCCCTGTTCGACCGACTATTCCAACCTTTTCGCCACTATCAATAGTCATATTGATACCTTTCAGTGCTTGGGGTCCACCTGGATAGTAGGTCAGAGTAACATCATTGAAGGATAAAGATCCGTTCCTAGGCCAACCCGGAGAAGAATTACTAAGCATTTTATACCCAGGTTCCTGTTCGAGTTTGGTGTAATAGATGATTCTCTCAACTGACGTCATTGTGTTTTCGGTAAATGCAACAGCAACTGCAAGTCCGTATACTTGAACAAATTCTAGTCCATAAAATATTAGAAGACCCACTGAGGCTGCAAAAGAGTATGAAAATAAAGCTGCAGATGACTTAAATATTGTCTTTCTTAGTTATAATATTGTCGTGTGCCTACTGAAAAACTGTTTTAATATAAAATGGTGGTATGCCAAAAATCTTCAGTAAAATATTATGACTTAGTCGTGTAATTGATATTTTGTTATTTGCATGGGCTGCTGCGGCAAAGTTTAGCATTTTTGGAAAACAATCAGATGTGGTTTGATTTCCTTTTTTTTTGTCTTCCTTGCAATTGGAACAGATATTTCTCACTATTGTGTCGTTTCCTTTATTCAGTTGGTGTTCGTGGATGCTTGAGACTAAGTTGACTTAAAGTCAGTGTAAAAAAAGGTTATCCAGCTAAAGAAATTTCAACAATTACTAAATATCTCGTGTCTGATTAAGTATTCATTTTTTGTACGTACTGATGTGGTTTGTGCACGTTGGACTCACAGCTCCAAAACTAATTAAGGTGAGGGAAACATGAATATTATCAAGACACGTGATATTTGGATGGGTCGAATTTGTCTACCATGTGGACAATAATGAGAATGGTTGTATGCGTGTGGAACCTGTGTGATGAATTACAGTATAGAGCCCAAAACTACATCAAATTATACCTTACTTTGTTATTAGAGAAAAAGGTTGCTCTCTGGAATTAATGGTTTTCTTCAATCATTTTCGTGGTATGCAACCATTCCCAGGAGAGCGAATTGAACAAAAGTACCACCAGTCACGGTGATAGATTTCTTTTGTCAGGGCCACCAGCATGGCTGCCGTTTCTTTTGTTCAATTCACTCTCCTGGGAATGGTTGCAATCCACCTATTTGGCTATACTCATATTCCAAAAAATATTATCGTACAGGTCGATTGAGAGTACGATTGGGAACTGTGATATAGTTTCATTGTTATGTTTCTTACTTACCACTGTCGTTTGATATTAATACAGACAAAACAGCCACAACAACGAGGAAGATGCAGGCTATCATATACAATTGCAGTGTTACTCGGACACAGCAAGCCATGGATAATAGGAACGTCTTTACAAAATCATCTAGTGACCTATGGAAAAAATAACAAATCGTCAAATGATGACATCATGATGACTTGTCTGCATGGTTTCTATTAAGGGCACACGTGCGGGGAAATACGGTTATATGATATAAAATGATTTATTTATTTGATTTATTAAATGAATACCTACATACTTACTGTTTTCATTATTTAATACCTAACTCAATTACTCACTTACATTTTACTTACTTACTTACTTACTTACTTACTTACTTACTTACTTACTTACTTACTTACTTACTTACTTACTTACTTACTTACTTACTTACTTACTTACTTACTTACTTACTTACTTACTTACTTACTTACTTACTTACTTACTTACTTACTTACTTACTTACTTACTTACTTACTTACTTACTTACTTACTTACTTACTTACATTGTTTGAATAAAAAGTTTGAATAAAATTACTTTCAATTGATTTATAAAGTAATTGTTATTGTGATTTTTTCATGGTCATTTTTACCTATACATCTGATTCATCTGTTGCTTGTTTGCAGCAAATGCCCTTATAACATCTGCTCCACTGAATGTCTGCACGAAATGTTCATAAAGGGGACTTGAACTAATTGCTTTTAATCTTTCAACTTCTCGTGCAGTTTTCAAGTATTTGTTTGTTACGTATATGATTGCAGCTATCACCAAAGAACATGGTATGACCATCACGGGTTTGTAGACGGACATGCCTATCAGCAAAAATGTAAACGAAATAACTTGAACAAACGCCTGCATAAATTTTTCAGTGAGAAAGTCATCCATTAAGGCAGTATCTTTAGCAAATCTATTTATTATCCGACCAGCTGGATTGGTGTCAAAAAACCTGACAGGACATTGTAATATACACGACACCATCCTTGTATGAAGTTCCTTGGATGCACTCAGACAAACAGACAGAAAACTCGATGTCATCAAGAAGTAAAATATGAGTGTTGCCATTGCTAGTCCACAATAGACGTACAGATTAACCATGTCTTTCTGCTGATGTTTGGGAAGATTGGTCCAATGCGTCAGCCACATATAAGAAGCGTTAAGTACAACTTAAAACAAAGATATAAAAATATATTATTACATTTCTCCAACACACAACCAAAACGATCTCAATGGTGTGACGTTACACAAGTGTCACTGAAGTGTAAACGAACAGATGCAGGTTGAGGGATGGATATTATTCTGGGGTAAGATTATCGGTTATGCTCGTCAGTCATTTCAAAAACACCCCTAAAGGATCGGCCTGTTAAAGTCTTTTAAAAACCATAACAGGAGAGAAGAGTGTCCACATGCATGTATATTATTCAATTCCCTAAAAGATACCAACAAGTGACGAAATTATACATTTAAATTTAACAATACATTAAAAGATGAAAAATTGATGCTTTTTACCCATAATATATACTATATTGAAGAACATACAAGACACGTTCTACAATAAATATATGAATACATCGTTAAATAAGCAGTTATTAAATGTTCTGCATATTGTAATTATTATTATTTGATAATGGAGCGTGATGGCTCCGAAACGTCATAAAATCTATTCCTTAGTAAGTCTCATTTTTACATCCTTATGTGTTTGATTTATTGATTTTGATTTATAATCAGGTCATAAAATCTTATATATGGTTAACCTTACCTTGACTTAGAACAACAATTAACAGCACAATGATCAGCTTGAAAATGCTTGATCCAGATCGTATGTAGTGCCAGTAGGTTTTGTAAGAAACAGATCCTACCGCTTTGTCTTCTTTTTGTTGACCTTCATCTCCGCTGTTGTTGAACTGTGGCTTTGAAAATTCTTCTTCGTCTCTAATGCAATGTTCTTCTGACTCAGTTTTTATTTGGGCTGTGTTCTGTGTAGTGTTCATCAGTTCTTCTAGGTTGCTTATTGACCAAAGCACTTCATCATAGCTGCCTTGTTGAGCAATTGAACCACTGTCCATGATTACAATTTTGTCAACGTATTCCAAATAGTGAATATGATGTGTGACAAGGATTCTTAGTTTACTGTGCAATAGACCTTTAATACATTGTTTGAAAACATGAGAGCCAACTTTGGCATCTAAAGCACTCAGTGGATCATCCAAAAGGTATATATCTGCCTTATGATAGACTGCACGAGCCAAGCCGACTCGTGCTCGCTGACCACCACTAAGCCTGATGCCCCGTTCTCCAATATATGTCAAATCGCCTTGAGGTAATGTTTTAAGATCCCAATCCAGTGCGCAAGCTCTAATCACTTCGTTAAACCACTTCTCGTCGAATTTCTTGCCAAATATTATGTTGTCTCGTATAGTTCCAGTAAATAGCCATGTCTTCTGAGAAACCAGTGCGATGGTACCATTAACATGTACTTCTCCCTGAGTAATGGGAAGTTCTCTGAGGATCATGTTCAGTAACGACGATTTTCCACTCCCTATTTTACCAATCACTGCCAACAATTGGGGTCCCTCTATTTCAAGACTGATGTCACACAGAAGGGAAACGTTCTCATTCAGTAACGTTTTCGAACGAGATAAATCAGCCGAAAATTTTATATTGCAGTTTACATTTTTCAAAGTGATGTTCGATGTATGTAATTCATCTGTGCTAATATTCTTGTTGAGTTCATTCTTATCGTCTGTTAAAAGAAATTTCTCAACTCTTTCAATAGCTACCATTGTGAAAGACATATTTTCTATAGCACTCCATTGTGCATACAAAAAATATTGTAAATTAGATATGAATGCCATGGAAGTGAACACTTTGATGGATGTGATGTCTTGTCCGCTGAATACAAATGTAGTAATCACTAGAAATGTTGCGATATTCACAAACGACTTGAAGAAGGTATACGATACCGCTCTCAAAATGTTGGTTTTGTAGATCATATGAATTTCTTGTCTGCAATGAAACAACGTTATATTTTAAGACAATATTATTACTGTGAACGGAAATTAATGCATGTAATATTTGATTGTTTGGTAGATAAATATTCTTCTATAATTGCAATCGCATAAATTGCTTATTTCTCCGCGACGATCATAATCATACTACACAGATAAATATTCCTCAGCAAAATTTGAACGATCCACCTTCTATTAAGGGTATACAAGTATACAATTAAACATATAATTATTATTTTTTTAAGTATACTTTTTTTTTTAAATATAATTAAGTGTCGCTTATTTAACGTATTCCTCTTTTAGCCAGACCCAAGTCCAACTAGTTGGGGAGTTAATTTAGCAAACAATTCTTTGCTCAATTATTGAATATTGTCAAGGAAGGAAAACTAGATAAAAACCCTCGAGACATCGGGTAAAAAAACGTAAAAACTCTACTCACAAACTCAGCGGTCAAACGTCTACGCATGCGTGACAAAATTTCACAGCGTTAAATTTGCCATTGTAAACATTAGAAATTTTGGACTATAGTGTTTGAAAACGATTTTTGAGCCTGAATTAACTGAATATATACGCTTAAATGTTATTTTGTGAGGCTACCATCATTTTACAGTTTAGCATATATTTTTGTTTACATTTTTTGAAAAAAGCGATGAAAGTCGTCTACTCCATAGTTTTTTAGAGTCCGTACGAATGTCAGATCATTTTACTTGTTTTTTCGTACATGCGTAGTCGTTTGACTGCTTTGTTCTACTCACAAAATCTATTCCCGACTCGGGACTCGATCCCGGACAACAGAATGAGAGGCGCGCGCTAAACCACTACGTCATCCATGTCAGCATATATTAAAGTCATAAGGGAGTTCAATGTTCGCCTCCCATTAAAGAATTTGTTATGCACTATTCAATTTTATAACTTAGATGGGCAGTTGCTTTTCATTACCTTCTTGCCTTTCCAATTAGTTTCTCCATCAATGGCTCCCATACATTGATCTTTATTAACCTTATTCCAGCTATGACGTCAGTCACCAGTTTTAAACGTTGATCTGTTTTCTTGATTATCTGATGCCTTAACAGTTTAAGTAAGCTGCCACTTGCGTTAAAGCACAAAGACAATATGACAATATATGCAAACGCTACTAAACTTTCCACTCCAACTAATTTCCACATAAGCAATAAACTGGCCAACACTTGTAAAGGATAGATAGGAACAACCGATATGTAAGTAAACAAAACTTGCAACGGTACTAGGTCCTTTGACACCAGGTTCAAAACGTGCCCCGATGAAGATTGGTCAAGATGGTGGCGTTTTGTTATGAGAACCTGAAAACAAAGAATAAAAGAACATTTTTAAAGTTTACAACCATGATAACATATCATAGTTGAGCAAGTTGCTTTACACTAGCAATGTCTAACGGTTCACTGTTTTCTGTGAAACGTTTTTCTACGGTGAAAAATTACCATGCAGATCATTTCACTTCCGGTTGTTTCGTTTTGGTCAAGTTTTGTTTATTTATTGTGGTTGCAATTTTTTAGCAATTTTTTATGCCGTTTTGCCGTTTTTGTCTCTTTTTTGCGATTTTAAAGTTGACAGTAATCTTCGTGTTTTCATACACATCGTAAAAAGCTAGTAAGACATTTAGGTTATTTACCGGCCGGGAGGTCCGGATAGGGAAAAACTGTGCCCGAGTTCTTGAATTTACGGCTCGAGGCCTCCGTGGGGAGACTCATATTGCGTGACGACACAAAGGAGCGGCTGCATAGGAGGCTCAGGGATACCGTGACCTTGGTCAAGATATAGGAAAAAGCCGCCCGCTCGCGGAACCAATAAAATTGCAGCATTTGGTAGGATACCGCCCGCAGCGCTCACGCACGGAAAAAAAAATAGCCATATCCAAATCACAGCCAAGTCCATTCATTCACAATTATCCGAGAAATTTGATCAAAATTATTCTAGTTATCTGTATATAATTAAATAATTATATTATATATAAAAGATTATTTATCAATGTACGCGATCACAGAATGTTTGTGCGATTTATTCGAAATCGCTCTAATCAAACACTTGAATGCAAAGTCTAACATGCATATAGTCATTTTTCTGAAGGTCATAAAAAACGGGAGATATTTTAGAAAAACAACAATCGTTGCCATGGAAACGCCGATTGAGTTGAAATTGACATCAATCAAAACTTCCATTTCTTTTTAATGTCTGGTGTAAAATTCATTTTGATCAGACCAGGAAAAGTTTATCCATCTGCTAAATGAAAATGAGAAGTGTGGTCAAAAAAAAAAACTACTGAGAAACACCTTAGCGGCCAACCATTTAACTTTTGAGGGGGGTGGGGGGGGGGGGGGAGTTGGGTGGGTGATTTTGAAAATATATTTCCTGCACGTAGCTTTACGGGAACTTATTGTGTCAAAAAAAGTTTTTCTTTTCTTTCATTGATAATTTTATAATAAACAGAACATTATATGTGTGCATGGTCGCTTGGAGATACGAACTTCATCCTCTCGTGTTGCAAATTTCATTTCAAAGATAAAAGTGGTATATCCGCGCGCCCATGGAATAATCTCTATTTATAATGCATTTAATGAGTTATTGAATTATTTTCAGTTCCTTTACCTTGTTATAAACTAATCCAGTAATTCCAGATATCACTTGAGAACCTTGAAGTGCACCAAAATAGAACAAGTAATATCTGCTTACGTTTGGAAGAAAGGAGGCTAGTCCTATACCCATGATATACAACCCTATGTTCAAATAACTTTGAATGTCAGGCGATTTTTGTTGTACAAAAGTATAATTTCCTGAATGAAACGTTTTATGTCCAACATCGTTGTGTGAGAGTTTTGTAAATCCTTCCAACAGTATCATTTCTTTTAGAAGTAAATTGAAAAACACTGGCATAAGAACTGAGCCTAACAAGGCAATGATACAACATGTTAAGATCCAAGAAATGAGACGCCAATCTAAGGACTTCAGTAGCGATTTCCATAATTTTGGATTGTTGATCTTCAACTGTTTCATCCAGTGTTTGTGGTATTTTTCAAAGATCAATTTAGATGGTTGTTGTTCAACAGGATCGGGCAAATCATCTTGTTGTATAGGTCTTTTGGAAGCAGTTTTGAACAGGGACGTCAACCAAGAGAATGTTATGATTGACAGCAAACTTGGTTTTGTTTTAGAGTCTTTCTCCGTCTGTGGTTTGTTCGAATAGGTCGATTTCTTCATGATGTGTTGTCTGAACTGTGAAGAAAAGTTCAAATATGGAATCATTAAAATATTGTAAATACTTGACAGAAGACTAATTTAAGTGAAATTGTCATAAAAGTACTATTACAGCAGCCTTACGGGCCAAATCAGCATGAAAAAGAAACCTCATCTAATAAAGAAAACTGAATGAAGATTCACCTTGATAACTTGCGCTCGATTGTGTTTACATATAAACGGCTTCATAGGAATTGGCGCGAAAATGCATTTCTTATGGTCGCTTGATCGAGTTATTTGTTTTGTTTAAAAAAGCGCCAAAGTACAAGTTGTAATTTACATAGTAATGAGTTGTTAAACGAGAGGATGAAGTTGTAATCAACGGGTTTATGGTTTGAAATGTGCTTTCTTTTTTGTATTTTTGTACAAAATCAAATGGCAAGTGTTTATATATACAAAAAAGTTTGAGCTCTGATTGACTAAACCTGAAAGTTCAATGATTTATCAAACATTATGTCTTCATATTCAGTTGAGCAGCAAATTGGCGCTAATTGTAAAATGATATATATTCAATCCAATTCTTTATTTACCCATATAACTTTTAGACTCTTAATGTAATGTTTAGTTTTCTCAAAGTCAGCATGCATCCCGCGTCAGTCAAATGAACACCAAATAGAAATAAAAGATAGATAGATTTTAGCGAGGTTAACTGGTGTCAAGTCTAATGTAAGTTGAACAAAGGGTAGGGAAGACGTAGATATAGGAAGAATATGCTATGAACTTGTATAAACTATGAGTAGAATTGTATAGATAATGACAGGGATAGGCGAAGAGACTTGTGAATTCATAGAGAAAGCCGGTTATGTAAAGGAAGGTGGCTAGAGACGAGTATTGGATTCAGCCGGAAAACGTAAACTGAAAAACAAACATAAAAGAAAAGACAAAACAAGAAACAAACTAATAAAAACATGGCCAAATCAGCCAAATGAACATGAAGAACAAATATTATCTAGTAAAGAAAACTGAATGAAGATTGCATACACCTTGATTACGCTATAAATGCCCGGTATAAATGACTTTATAGGAATTGGCGCTGAAATGCATTTGTTATGGTCGATTGATCAAGTTATTTGTCTTGCTTGAAAGAGCGCCAAAGTACAAGTTGGTGTTTCCATAGTAATGAGTTATTAAAATGAATTACAAAGCTCATTTCAAATTTCAAAATCTCGACAAAATACAAGAAATATCCACAGGAAAAAGGAATTGAATATAGACTAAATTTTTTTTGTCAGTACAAGTACTCTGTTGTGTAATATAATGAAATTTGTAACACCGTAAAAAATGTTGACTTAACTTTACTGACGTTTCGAGCTTTAGCCCTTCGTCGGAGTAAAAGATTTAGACTAAGACAGACACTGAGTTTAAATAAGAAGCGGGAAAAGTGATGAACCAATCAAAAGGCGATAGAAAATGTAGGAGGAGTTTTAAGAGCAATGGATAAATTAATTGAAAGCGAATCGTTCATTCATGCCGAAAGGTTGCTCGCTAGTTTCCATTTATACTCTGTTGTGTGTTACTGAATTCATTTTGATAAGAGTAAAAATCTTCGTTGGATTTCAAATGTGTGTTATATAAATGAGGAACATCAATTATTTGAATGTATGTTTGTACATTATACATTATACATCGAAGGCCAGGATATAGTTTATTTTATTTTAATTGCTGCACCTTTGTACGATGGCAGGGCCTGGGCACCAGAACAGCTTAAACTAATTACTATGGTCCCTGTAGAGTAGATCACGTGTAGATAGGTTAATCTACACCCCCGTGAGCTGCGTGCTCTACTCTAAGTCAAATTGGTGTGTGTTCTGATACGTCCCTTCTGTACAATATGTTGAGTGCCAAGAGACAGTCAACTTCCGTATTGGAGATAATATTGATATTGTTATTGAAATTATAGTTCATATTAATATGATTTATTTCTATTCTTGTCACAAAGTTGAACAACTATGTTCATCATCTTTGTAGCTGGCCATATTTTACGAATATTTTTAATTTACACGATACAACTTAGGCCTAGGTTATACGTCGAATCTCACTTGTGCCGAATACAATTCAAATAATAGATAACTAGGCGGTCTTCTTTGTTGTAATTGCATTCGGCACAAGTGAAATTCGACGTATAACCTAGGCCTTACTATACTGAGAGAGCCCTCGAAAATATTCAGCATTAAACCTACCACTAAATGATCCACCGATGCAACAACTAATTACTAAACCTCGTGCAAAACATGAATACAACAATGCTCGTTTAGTATATCAAATATATAGTAATATGCCGTACTGATGAAAACTATCTGCATTAGTATATAACTTTGAAGATGTTAGAGTGCATTTAGTAAAAGCATGAAACTTTACTAATACTAAATTGTACTATTTTGTACAAATAGCTGCTAACGACCAAAAATATATCAAATTGTTCGTTTTGTGATAAAAGCATGAAACTTGGCCAGATTACTAACTTCACCAAGGCGATCATTATGTGGTATAGGGCCATTCGAAATAGGCGCTCGAAACCGAGTAATGCGCATGCCCCTAAATAGGTGTGCATGGAAACGAGGCTTTACCAAAATATTTTATTTTATTTTAGATTGTTAATCTTGATCTATATTGAAGTATCTTTACTGAAATGTGCAGTAGTGTGAAATGGAGACTTGACCGCAACCGTGAAATTTATTCAAAAATGGGAATTGAAAAAATGGTGGGGAAATTATTTTTGGCGCGAATTTGGTCGACTATTTTTAGCACTCAGACCAAGTATTTTTACAAATGACGGGGAAATTGTTTTGGCGCGAATTTTCGCACAATTAATGCCGAGAGAGTTGACCGCCAACCGTGTTATTTATGTGTAGCCGATATTTTTAGCGTTAGGGTTGAATGATGATGATCGATTAATTATTTTTAGCAATGAAAGGCATGAAATATTATGCGATCTTATAACTCCGTCAGGCCTGCCCCTGGACCTTAAATCGCCGTAATTTAATGCGATTTAAAGCGTTTTAAGGCGATTTAATGCGATTTAAGAAAATATGGCCAAACTTCGAGTGAAGTTTTAAGGCGTTTTAGTGCGGTTTAAGGCGATTTAAGGCGATTTAAGAAAAAATATAAGAAAATCAGAGGCGCCATAAGGCAATTTTAAGCAATTTACAGCGATTTAGGGATGTTTAAGAAAATATATGGTGGACAAGATGCATTTTCTGGTGGTTTAAGTAATTTTTTTTTTGTAAAAATGAACAACATTTTAAGTTCATTTAAGGAAATTTGAAAATAAAGGTATCATTGTTCAAAATATCATTTAAATATAATACTTCTAGTGAGCAAAGGCCAATTTAAACTTTACATCAAAAATTGTATTCAATAAAGGTCAGTTTTATATTAATATAAGGAATGCCTGTGATTCATTTACATAATTGATTTAGAGTGCAAATATTATATTCATGAAATACAAAATAGTACAACATGATGCTAGTTAAAACAATAGAATAGAGTGCAAATAGCGTAACAATTAATGCACTTTTAAACAATGATTATCAATTATTTTAACATAGTTTAATATTATGAAACCAGTTGCAAAACAATTATTTTTATATCTTTTTTTATTTTGAATATTTTTATCATCAAAACTTTTAAACAACACTTCCTTTGTACATCTTTCTGTATATTGGCATATAAATTAAATAATTATATACGTTCTGGGTGCTTTCATTAAGGATTGCTGGCTATTTTCTAAGAAACATTTGTTTGAATTTGTATAATATCGATAACCTGCAACAATAAGAATCTAATCTTTATTGTAGTAGATATTTTTCCAGATTAAACAAACGTTTCTGAAACCAGGGACTGAACAGTAACGAAATTATTAAAGCTAATATTTTTACATACCACTGATGAAGATTTAAAGTCCAATTCGCATCTTATCTTGATGTTAGTTAGTGTAAATGTTTCTGAAATTGTTTTTCCTGTCGCATTGATGATCCTTACAGAAAAACTTGGTTTTTGATACATAAATTAATCTTTATATGTATAAATAATCTCAGCGTGCATTTTCGGATCTTTCTCAGGAACCCATCCTATTTGACGTTCTCCAGATCGTATAGACAGCAAAATACCCCCAAACCATACCTTGATCCAAAAGCAAGTGTTTTTTCTTATGCTCACTTCAAATACTTCTTATTACAAATCAAGAGTTCACTCAGTGAGTCGATGTATATTACCGTTCAGATTTGACAGAAAGTCTCATGAAATTGACCAGTAATTGAACACTCCTCCATCCACTCCCCCATCCCAACGGAGAAACACCTGTGCGGTGTTATCGCAGGCTCACAAAACCAATTTAAAATGGCGAACAGCAAGCTAAGATAGTTGAAGTGTTTTATATTTGCATGTGTTTTCCACTCGTTTATGTAAAATACGCAGACAACCTATTTGCACAAGTAAAGCTGAACAAATGATATTAACTTACAATGGCTTAATGGTGACCTTTTACTGTGTGACTGACCATATTAATGTGTGACTGCATGCTGCTCACGTAAGTAGAATTCACTTGATTCGATTAGTACAATAAGATTATTTACTAGTAAAGTTTTCGAGATAGTTCGGTGAAAACCACATAAAATGTTAATTAATTTCTTTTCAATTTTCTTTCATATTTCGCTAGATTGATGATAAATATTTGTTATAGAATGACCAACAAAAAATATTCTAAAATGTTATAAATAAATAATATGTTCTTGCAGTTTTGTTAAGTACTTTTAATGTGCTTTTATGTATATTTGCATGTAGAAGTTTCACAAAAAATGTTGAATTGTGCATTCCAAGACTGAAATACATTGTTGGTTTCAAAGGTAGCAAATATAGATTGATTTGCATTTCATATGAAGCTAATATACAAAACATAACTCTAATACACTGTACTGACATAATGGCATAAACTGCACAATGCATTTTGGTCTTGCATGGAATGTACTATTCAGTATTCATAAGTCAAACTCTTTCTGGAATAGTTATATATTGTATATACCGTATATATGTATGATTACATCCTATTGCAGAAGGATTTGAGCACATATTTATACAAAAATCTAATTTAATTAACATCCAGATAAACTAGTATTTTGAGTTTTGTATCTCATTTATATTTGTATATTTGACTGTATATATAAATGTGTACCACAATCATTCTGTACTTGAGGGTATGCATGTATAATTACGTTTATACTACATATTCTCAATTTCAGAAAGGTTGTGGTTTATGTACATGTACATGTACATATATAATTATACCAATACCTTATTATTCGGTGCATCTTTTTATGATTTTTTTTATATTTACGTGTGTTTAAAATGATAAGAACATTCATTGCAGAATATTAAGTTGTCCTTCAGTAGCATTTTGGAAGGTATTATGAGAGTAGGTTTAAGGCCATAGGTAGTACATGGCCTCAAACCTACTCTCATAATTTATTGCAGTGTTTTTAGTTTGCATCTTTTTAGATAATTAGCCTTTGTTACTACAAGGTGTGCATATACTGCAATCAAGTATATATATATATCAATATAATGAAAATGAGTCGCAATGTTTTTAAGTGATTTTAGGCGTTTTAAGGTGATTTAGCGAGTTTTAAGGCGATTTAGTGCGATTTAAGGAGATTTAGCGCGATTTAAGGTCCGGGGGCAGGCCTTCCGTCTCTTTTATGATTCTGAAAGAACAGATCATGTCTATGTTTAACTTGTTTGATTAGCTGTGTGCCGCCTAGTCAATCCAGGTCGAAGAGAAAAGACAGTTATCAATATCGTTCTAAGTATAACAATAAAATATTCTCTTAATAACGTGCAGACCCCGAAGAGATAATCTCTCCATCCGGATTCGAATTGGAATCATTAAAATATTGTAAATACTTGACAGAAGATTAATTTAAGTAAAACTATCATAAAATACTATTACAGCAACCTTACCGGCTAAAATCAGCATCAAAAAGAAGCCTCATCTAATAAAGAAAACTGAATGAAGATTCACCTTGACTTGCGCTCGATTGTGTTTACATATTAAACGGCTTCATAGGAATTGGCGCGGAAATGCATTTCTTATGGTCGCTTGATCGAGTTATTTGTTTTGTTTAAAAAAGCGCCAAAGTACAAGTTGTAATTTACATAGTAATGAGTTGTTAAACGAGAGGATGAAGTTGTAATCAACGGGTTTATGGTTTGAAATGTGCTTTCTTTTTTGTATTTTTGTACAAAATCAAATGGCAAGTGTTTATATATACAAAAAGGTTTGAGCTCTGATTGACTAAACCTGAAAGTTCAATGATTTATCAAACATTATGTCTTCATATTCAGTTGAGCAGCAAATTGGCGCTAATTGTAAAATGATATATATTCAATTCAATTCAATTCTTTATTTACCCATATAACTTTTAGACTCTTAATGTAATGTTTAGTTTTCTCAAAGTCAGCATGCATCCCGCGTCAGTTAAATGAACACCAAATAGAAATAAAAGATAGATAGATTTTAGCGAGGTTAACTGGTGTCAAGTCTAATGTAAGTTGAACAAAGGGTAGGGAAGACGTAGATAGGAAGAATATGCTATGAACTTGTATAAACTATGAGTAGAATTGTATAGATAATGACAGGGATAGGCGAAGAGATTTGTGAATTCATAGAGAAAGCCGGTTATGTAAAGGAAGGTGGCTAGAGACGAGTATTGGATTCAGCCGGAAAACGTGAACTGAAAAAAACAGACATAAAAGAAAAGACAAAACAAGAAACAAACTAATAAAAACATGGCCAAATCAGCCAAATGAGCATGAAGAACAAATATTATCTAGTAAAGAAAACTGAATGAAGATTGCATACACCTTGATAACGCTATAAATGCCCGGTATAAATGACTTTATAGGAATTGGCGCTGAAATGCATTTGTTATGGTCGATTGATCGAGTTATTTGTCTTGTTTGAAATAGCGCCAAAGTACAAGTTGTAATTTCCATAGTAATGAGTTATTAAAATTTATTACAAAGCTCATTTCAAATTTCAAAATCTCGACAAAATACATAAAATATCCACAGGAAAAAGACTAAACTTTTTTGCCAGTACTCTATTGTGTGTCAAATTCATTTTGATAAGGGTAAAAATCTTCGTTGGATTTTCAAATGTATGTTATATAAATGAGATGCACCAATTATTTGAATGTATGTTTATCCCATCGAAGGCCAGGATATAGTTTATTTTATTTTAATTGCTGCACTTTTATACGATGGCAGGGGCACCAGAACAGCTTAAACTAATTACTGTGGTCCCTGTTGTTTACATAGGTTAATCTACACCCCAGTGAGCTGTGTGCTCTACTCTTAGTCAAATTGGTGTGTGTTCTGATACGTCCCTTCTGTACAATATGTGTGAAGTCCAACCCGAATATGTTGAGTGCCAAGAGACAGTCAACTTCCGTATTGGAGATGTTATTGATATTGTTATTGAAATTATAGTTAATATTAATATGATTTATTTCTATTCTTGTCACAAAGTTGAACAACTAGTTCATCATCTTTGTAGCTGGAGATATTTTACGAATATTTTTAATTTACACGATACAACTTAGGCCTAGGTTATACGTCGAATCTCACTTGTGCCGAATACAATTCAAACAATAGATAACTAGGCGGTCTTCTTTGTTGTAATTGCATTCGGCACAAGTGAGATTCGACGTATAACCTAGGCCTTACTATACTGAGAGAGCCCTCGAAAATATTCAGCATTAAACCTACCACTAAATTATCCACCGATGCAACAACTAATTACTAAACCTCGTGCAAAACATGAATACAACAATGCTCGTATAGTATCTCAAATATTTAGGGCTTTCCAACGTAACAACGTGCAGTTGGAAAGCGTGTTCATTACGGTTCATAGCCATGTCCTTATCGGTATCGATAATGTATTGTTCTTAATGAGTGATTACATAACCTGTTCTATACTTTTGTTTGTATTTTAGTAGATATTTGAATATGCTAATGCATGTGTCAGTATTTAAGCAGTAAAGCCGTGACGCTCTTTACTCTCGCTTGTTGGACAGCCAGTGTTGAAACCAAACTTAAATATTAGTTTGTCGGTAATTTATTTTCACTACTATAACCACAGCTATAGAACACTTACGTCAGCACTTTTTGTATGGGATTTTGAATCCAATTAATTCATAGTTTGAAAATGCATACTAATGAGGTCTCAGTTTTACAGTCTAGTTTTTGATTCCTAAAAAACCCAAAACCTAAAAACCCAGAAAATCAGCCAAGAGTAGGTTTGAATAGATTTATTGGTGAAAACAGTGTCAAAGTATAAAACAACATTTTTTTTTTCTACAAAAAGTACAAATTAGTTTTTCATGTGCAAAAATCATTACAATAAAACCACAAGTTACCAAACGAGAAATGTTAATGAAGAGAGCAAACAATAATCCCTTTTTTATACTACAAAATCCAGTTATTGTTTACGGGGCAGGTTGTGCAAAACAAAATAATCTAAAACATGTTCAGTTCAGAATAATGATTCCTAAAAAGCCTATAAACTCAGAAAATCAGCCAAGATTAGGTTTAAACAGATTTATTAGTCTAAACCGTTTAAAAGTACAAAACAACATTTTTTTTTCCTAAAAAAGTACGAAATTAGTATTACATTTGCAAAAGTATAAAAAGTACAGAAAAACACAAATGTTGTAAAAAAAAAGTGTGATTCCAACTCAGAAAATCAGCCAAGAGTAGATTTTAAACAGATTTATTGGTCAAAACAGCAGGTACAAAACCATATTTTTTCAGTGTAAAAAGGGCACAAGTTTTTATGTTTTTAAATGAGTTTATTTTACAAAAAAAAGTCATTAGAACATAGTCACAAGTTGAGATGTACAATTATATATAAGTTATCTCTTTGTTTTAAGCAAACAAAAAGGTAATCCCTCTGTTATACTGCAAAGTCCTGTTATTGTTTAGGGCACGTTTTCCAAGCAATTTAGTTCATGGCATTATAAGGCATATTAGTTTTTCAGTTTTGTTTTCGCATCTGATACTAAACTCCTGCTAAAAAATAATTATTCTAATCTTCAAGTGCTAGGAGTTTCAAGTTTCCTATGCAACAAGAACGCTTTTCGTGCATTTGCAACTGGACTACTGAACCTTTCACCAGTCTCGACAATTTTGAACTGGTGTTTAGGAATTGAACCCATACCAAAATTGCACATGATCAAAGGCAATTTGATGATAGTTTGTCCGACTTCGGGAATGTAGCAGCACCTCAATTTTGAACTCTGGAAAAATGCATCCCAGGATAACATATTGGGACGATTGTTGAACAGAGGATTGATGGTTTGAGAAGCCAAGTCACTTGCTAACATTTGAAGGTAAACTTGTTTTTTCAACTCTATCTCTTCTTGATTTTGTTCGTTCATCAGTTGCAACATTTTGCTGCTATTGTTTTCGTAGTAAAGATCGTAAAGGTAGTTTCTCATCAGAGATTTTAGCCTGAAGCACTCAGGATTTTCTGCTTCGAGATCATGTTCATATTTCATGTAAAAGTTGAATGTTTCCAGTAGTGTTGATAAGGGAAGTTCCTTTTGCATGCGAAACCAGCTCTTTTGGAAGCTCGTTATCCAAAAGGATTCGTTTGCTTCCCAATTAAGCAGTTCATCGACTGTAACCCTTCTACCCTTGCTTCGTTCAAGATCGTCAATCCTCTCTTTGTTTCCAATATCCTTACAACAGTGATAAAACAGAGATTTGTAAAATATTTTTAGCTCTTTCACAACCTCTGTTTCTTGCTTAGTTTCCAGCTTTTCGACCTTAGGTTTTGCCTTGAGAATTAGACCACTTCTTAGCTTCATAGTTTTAATTTACCGGTCTTTTGTTTTGTATGGAATGAGTGATGAGATCGATGATGATCGATGATGCCGAATGACAATTTTCTCTCTACAAGGTTATGTTTTGTTTGTTCTCCTTATAAATATGTAGCAGCAGATCATGAGTTGCTATCACGTGTTGGATACTTATTGTATAATAGATCTCAGTTTCTCGGCCTTGATTTTACTAAAAATGAAGCCACTTGGTAGATATATCTTTCTTTTTTCTTCTCGTACGCATATCAATTCTCTTAATGTCAAACCGTTCCGAACACTTTTCTTTTTTCTTAGTATTGTATTTAGAATTCGCCATTTGTTTGGTATCTTGACGCTGTATTCTTGTTACCGTTAGATAATTATTAAAGTTGGTTTCCATATCTTCTTGTCGCTTTAGAATTCTTTGTAATGCTTTCTCTAGTTGTAACTCTTTGTTGTTTGCTGTAGTTTCTTCATTCTGTAAAGGCATACTTATTCCAAGCTTGCTCCATTTTAACCATTTAGCACGTTCTTCTGTATCCATATGGTGTATTTGATCGAGATGATTCGCTAGTCGAACAAGGTTTCTACTTGTACAGCCGAAAACAGGACAGTCTCTTCGCTTGCGACCCATAATCTTAGATGTTTATTACTTGATCATGACCATGAATGTTTTATAGTAAATGGTAGTAATCTAAATATGTATCCGTATTTATCTAAAGGCCCGTCGAGGCCCGAATAGGTCATTTATGGCCTTTAATGGCTCGGAAGGCCCGTTCATTAGGAAGGATATTTCAAGGAAAATGTAGTTTTTATCTATCTAACCGTTCGCGTATAACAAACATTACCTAGGCAACCAGCGATTCCAGTTATTCATACATATGGTATACTTTTTACAAAAATCAAACAAGACTTAACCATTGACAAAACATTTATTATTATTATTATTATTATTAAGATACACAATATGCTTGTACATGGTAACATAATCATTTGTAATTTTTACGATCATGTGGGTTAAAAATGTCAAAATTCACCACATTTTGTTTGGGAACTTCTTGTTTCGAAAACAGTTTGTTGAGCAAAAACTTTCTTTGGTTTATGGCTGATTCAGTTGCTTCTTCCCAGATGTAGTCTTCCATATCAATTAGGTTTTTCTTGGTAGCCATAACTTTTTTATAAATAGGATCCTTTTTTAAATAGTGCATCCATTTTAGGTGCTCAAATAGGACCTCCCTGAGTTCCTTTCTGAAAGTATGAACCACGGCATTATTCGCTTAGCTTTAACATTTGCTGCTTCGTCACCATCACCATTTTGCTTATATTTCTGTACCAGATCTTCCCATTCTTCTTCATGCCTTTTGACCGCTTCTCTTTGAAGTTTTTCCCAGACGTTCACTTCCACACCATCATCCATCTCATCCTCTTCATGACTGTCTTCAGAAGAATCGTCACTTTCCTGGACACTTTCCTCATCACTATGCAAACTTTCATCTTCATAGTCGGAGTCAGAATGAGACATGGTTCTCTTGTAGCGTTCCCCCGTCAAATGACTATATAAGCTTTCGTTTTTCCTATTATATGTTATCCTCAATAAATGTTTGTAAAAAGTATACCATATTTATGAATAACTGGAATCGCTGGTTGCCTAGGTAATGTTTGTTATACGCGAACGGTTAGATAGATAAAAACTACATTTTCCTTGAAATATCCTTCCTAATGAACGGGCCTTCCGAGCCATTAAAGGCCATAAATGACCTATTCGGGCCTCGACGGGCCTTTAGATAAATAAGGATACATATTTAGATTACTACCATTTACTATAAAACATTCATGGTCATGATCAAGTAATAAACATCTAAGATTATGGGTCGCAAGCGAAGAGACTGTCCTGTTTTCGGCTGTACAAGTAGAAACCTTGTTCGACTAGCGAATCATCTCGATCAAATACACCATATGGATACAGAAGAACGTGCTAAATGGTTAAAATGGAGCAAGCTTGGAATAAGTATGCCTTTACAGAATGAAGAAACTACAGCAAACAACAAAGAGTTACAACTAGAGAAAGCATTACAAAGAATTCTAAAGCGACAAGAAGATATGGAAACCAACTTTAATAATTATCTAACGGTAACAAGAATACAGCGTCAAGATACCAAACAAATGGCGAATTCTAAATACAATACTAAGAAAAAAGAAAAGTGTTCGGAACGGTTTGACATTAAGAGAATTGATATGCGTACGAGAAGAAAAAAGAAAGATATATCTACCAAGTGGCTTCATTTTTAGTAAAATCAAGGCCGAGAAACTGAGATCTATTATACAATAAGTATCCAACACGTGATAGCAACTCATGATCTGCTGCTACATATTTATAAGGAGAACAAACAAAACATAACCTTGTAGAGAGAAAATTGTCATTCGGCATCATCGATCATCATCGATCTCATCACTCATTCCATACAAAACAAAAGACCGGTAAATTAAAACTATGAAGCTAAGAAGTGGTCTAATTCTCAAGGTAAAACCTAAGGTCGAAAAGCTGGAAACTAAGCAAGAAACAGAGGTTGTGAAAGAGCTAAAAATATTTTACAAATCTCTGTTTTATCACTGTTGTAAGGATATTGGAAACAAAGAGAGGATTGACGATCTTGAACGAAGCAAGGGTAGAAGGGTTACAGTCGATGAACTGCTTAATTAGGAAGCAAACGAATCCTTTTGGATAACGAGCTTCCAAAAGAGCTGGTTTCGCATGCAAAAGGAACTTCCCTTATCAACACTACTGGAAACATTCAACTTTTACATGAAATATGAACATGATCTCGAAGCAGAAAATCCTGAGTGCTTCAGGCTAAAATCTCTGATGAGAAACTACCTTTACGATCTTTACTACGAAAACAATAGCAGCAAAATGTTGCAACTGATGAACGAACAAAATCAAGAAGAGATAGAGTTGAAAAAACAAGTTTACCTTCAAATGTTAGCAAGTGACTTGGCTTCTCAAACCATCAATCCTCTGTTCAACAATCGTCCCAATATGTTATCCTGGGATGCATTTTTCCAGAGTTCAAAATTGAGGTGCTGCTACATTCCCGAAGTCGGACAAACTATCATCAAATTGCCTTTGATCATGTGCAATTTTGGTATGGGTTCAATTCCTAAACACCAGTTCAAAATTGTCGAGACTGGTGAAAGGTTCAGTAGTCCAGTTGCAAATGCACGAAAAGCGTTCTTGTTGCATAGGAAACTTGAAACTCCTAGCACTTGAAGATTAGAATAATTATTTTTTAGCAGGAGTTTAGTATCAGATGCGAAAACAAAACTGAAAAACTAATATGCCTTATAATGCCTTATAATTACCTTTTTGTTTGCTTAAAACAAAGAGATAACTTATATATAATTGTACATCTCAACTTGTGACTATGTTCTAATGACTTTTTTTTGTAAAATAAACTCATTTAAAAACATAAAAACTTGTGCCCTTTTTACACTGAAAAAATATGGTTTTGCCGGTACCTGCTGTTTTGACCAATAAATCTGTTTAAAATCTACTCTTGGCTGATTTTCTGAGTTGGAATCACACTTTTTTTTTACAACATTTGTGTTTTTCTGTACTTTTTATACTTTTGCAAATGTAATACTAATTTCGTACTTTTTTAGGGAAAAAAAATGTTGTTTTGTACTTTTAAACGGTTTAGACTAATAAATCTGTTTAAACCTAATCTTGGCTGATTTTCTGAGTTTATAGGCTTTTTAGGAATCATTATTCTGAACTGAACATGTTTTAGATTATTTTGTTTTGCACAACCTGCCCCGTAAACAATAACTGGATTTTGTAGTATAAAAAAGGGATTATTGTTTGCTCTCTTCATTAACATTTCTCGTTTGGTAACTTGTGGTTTTATAGTAATGATTTTTGCACATGAAAAACTAATTTGTACTTTTTGTAGAAAAAAAAATGTTGTTTTATACTTTGACACTGTTTTCACCAATAAATCTATTCAAACCTACTCTTGGCTGATTTTCTGGGTTTTTAGGTTTTGGTTTTTTTAGGAATCAAAAACTAGACTGTAAAACTGAGACCTCATTAGTATGCATTTTCAAACTATGAATTAATTGGATTCAAAATCCCATACAAAAAGTGCTGACGTAAGTGTTCTATAGCTGTGGTTATAGTAGTATTTTCATATAGCTCTATTCCTCGGAGCCGTACGCCTGTACTCGGTCGAGGACTACGTTTCCCAGTGGGTTTTTGTCCCAAGTGGTTTTTATCCCACTGTTTTTTTCGTAGCGGGCAGCGTACTTATGCATTGTAAATTTTGTAGATTTCCATATTATCTTTATATCAAATACGATTATTTTGTAATAGATATATAAATATTCTATCAGATGAGCTATTTGTAAAACATGAATGAATGTAATACTTATGAAATAAATTATGCTGGCCGTGCTGTCCACCAGGCACCAAGCACAGTTACACTCCTATTGTCGTTTGTTATTATTCGCGCTTAGCGCGGTGCGAAGGGTAGTAATGAAATAGTAATATGTCGTACTGATGAAATCTATCTGCATTAGAATATAACTTTGAAGATGTTAGAGTGCATTTAGTAAAAGCATGAAACTTTACTAATACTAAATTGTACTATTTTGTACAAATAAGTAATTAGTATAGGAAATCGCACGATCTTGAGTACAATTCGTAAATTAATAGGTACGAGTGATGTTTTGAAAGTTTTCAAAATTGGACGAGCCTTTAGGCGGGTCCAATTTGATAACTTTCAAAACATCACGAGTATCTAATAATTGCGAATTGTACGAAAATATCGTGCGACTTTTTATTAATAATATACTGAAAAAAGATGGTTGAATCAAGCTCGCGCACGCTAATTCCAAACAGATTTGTGCTTTTTTCTAAAATTTCAAACGTGGGTGGCGTAAGGAACGCGCGCAGAAACATAATGCCTGATCTAACACGCACTCCGGCAATTGGTCAAAAACTGCCGTTACCATAGGAACTTATAGGTACTCTGCACAGTACAATTAACGATTACTGGAAATTGTACTCCTCTCGTCCAATCAGAATCGAGTAATTTTGTACAGTATATTATTAGTAAATTTAGTGTGCACATGCAATCACTGAAACACGATTAAAGTTAGCGCCAAATGTTTTGCGCACGTGCATAACGCGAACACGTGAGCATGGGATTTTGTTTGGAGCTAATTAAGCATGAATTTTTAGAATGCAGCAGTTGGACCTAGTCTAAATTTCGTGGAGAATAGTTTCAAGATCCATATTACAGAAGCGAATGGAGGTCATTGTTACGTTTATTGACGTTTAAAGCCAGCCAGAGTACGTATTTATAATGTTAACTACATGCAATAGACTGAGTAACACTTACTTAATGTGCCTTGATTTTGCAGTAGCGCAAAGGAATGAAGACTCGAAAACGATTTTACTTGTGTATTGTGATTATTTTATCTTTAGATGTGTCTTGTGTTTTGATTTTGCAGTAGCGCGAAGGAATAGAGACTCGAAAAAAAATTTACTTGTGTATTGTGGTTATTTTAGATTTAGATGTGTCATGTGTCTTGATTTTGCAGCAGCGCGAAGAAATAGAGACTCGAAAACAATTTTACTTGTGTATTGTGATTATTTTAGCTGTAGATGTGTCTTGTGTTTTGATCTTGCAGCAGCGTGTATTGTGTAATTTTTACTCAAGTCACGTGCGCATTCGCTCTTCACGCTTCAACTAATTTTTAACAAAATAGTACAAAATAGTACTATTTAGTAATTAGCGTGTCACGCTTTTACTAAATGCACTCTACGACATTATAAGAGTAGTTTCACATAAGCCGCTTTTGTATGCTAATGTATTTCTTATATGCTTATGAGCTCGATGACAAGAAATATAACGAATATCACGTGCATACGTTGTTACAATAGAAACACAATTACAGTCTTTCTTTCTAAAGTTCACGGTTTTTTATATTGTAACAACATATGCACGTGAATTCGTTATATTTCTCTTGTCAACGACCTTATTAGCATATATAAGAAGCACATTAGCATACAAAAACATAGGCAGCCCAACTACTCCTTTCGAGGATTTTTTTATTTTTCAATAAAGATTCAATGGAAAAAAAATGCGCGCGACTCTTTTGGTTTCTTTGTTTGGCGCGCGCTTGTAGTCTTTGGGTTTCCTGTGGCGCGCTTGTAGATTGTGGGTTCCTGTGGTCAATCCCGCGGGATGGATGGTCAGCAGGGTCAGGTACCTTGTATATTGTGACAAGGCATGAAACACGGGTCACGTGATGGATCGATGTGTGCCCCAGGTAGCTTGGACACTTTTTCGTGAAGCGCTCGGGATCTTTCATTCGTTTGACATTCGTAGAGTAGGTCGAACAGTCTCCGAAATTAAATAGAATGAAGTCTTTACAACAAAACACAAAACAAAACAAAACAAAACAAATAAACGGAGGAACAGCGAAAAAGTTGTGTTTGCTCCCTGTTCACTTTTTAAAAATGGCGTTCAAAATGTCGAGTAAATATTTTCTTTTTGTTAAAAAGCTGATATAAACAAAGCAAAAACAACAAAAACACTCAATGCATCACATAAACAGAACAGGTAGTTCTAAAAGTCACTTTTATTGTTGAATAAGAGCGAAAAAAGATTAAAAAAGTGTAGATTTGACAGTTTTGTTTTTGAATTAAAAAGAGTACAAAAAAGCAGCCTAATTAGGTTATTGATGTCAAAGGATAAAGTAAGATATCTGTTCAGTGAAGAAAGTGAAGTTCAATTTCACATTTCTAAACAATGCAAACCCAAGCGAATGGCAAGGCATCCAACGGACAAAGTTTAGCACACAAATTATTTACTTGAATAAATAAGCTTGCAAAAACAGATGCTTTACGATATAACTATAGTCAATATCTTAAGTATTCATCAATGCATTTTTGTTCAAAGCAGGATTACCTGACTATCATGGCGATTTCAGACTGTTCGTCCGAATTTAGCCGTGAATTTTACTTGATTGAAAAATGTCCAAGCAATCCTCAACTCAAACCAGCCACATAATGTCGATGTCAGTAGCGAGTAAATATCATCTGCTTGAGGTTAAAAGATGTCTAGATTTGTTTGTTAGTCAATAAATCCTTCATTATTACGACCAAAATCATCGGGGATTTCCCAACAAGAACCGGCCAACAAACATGTTATTGACGACAAACTCGATCGTTTCATTAGCTTACAAGCTACATTGTTTTCCCCTTACCAGCTTTACCACTGATAAAAACATTGTGTCCACACATTACACGGTCAACCACTTTCCTTTGCTTTATATGAAAGAAAATCTCTAAAAAAAAGCTTTTTTGACGGACGTATTTAGTTTTAGGTAAAAATCTTCCGAAAATTCGCCAAGATTTCGGAAAAATTCGTGCATTCACGACATTTCACGACTTCCTCGAAACCTCTACGAATGTCAAACGAATGAAAAATCCCGAGCGCTTCACGGAAAAGTGTCCAAGCTACCTGGGGCACACATCGATCCATTACGAGTTTGAGCGTCCAAGAGGAAATTCTCGTCATATAATAAAGATTGAAGACTCAAACTGGTAAGTTATCTGGAGATAGATGATTTGTTTACATATTCGTAGAAAAATCATTAATTCGTCTTTTAGGTGATGAGATAGTAGCGAAATTGTGATCCATCACGTGACCGTGTTTCATACCTTGTCACAATATATACTTGTCTCCCGCGGGATTGACCACAGGAACCCCATAATCTACAAGCGCGCCACAGGAAACCCAAAGACTACAAGCGCGCGCCAAACAAAGAAACCAAAAGAGTCGCGCGCATTTTTTTCCATTGAATCTTTATTGAAAAATAAAAAAATCCTCGGAAGGAGTAGTTGGGCTGCCTATGACAAAAAGCGGCTTATGTGAAACTACTCTAATGTGTATGCAAATGTCTCTCATAGGCCAGCATTAGCGAGACATGTCAATCTATCGTCAGTGCAGGTAAAAAGGTGCTGATAAAAAATACAATAAAACATAAATAGAAACATATTTATATTTTTGTATTTACTGATTTATTGAAAACATACATACAAAGTACATCTGCTGTTTTTACAAATACACCATGGATATCTAATTTAGATATCACAAGTTTACTCACAGGCAGCCCAACTAGTCTATCTGAGGAATTTTTCAAAGCGAAAATAATATTTTTTTAGCGCGCGCCAAGCTGAAAGAACCGATTTAGCGTGCGGTTGGGCTTCCTGTGTTGGTTGGTTTGATCGCACGCGACTTTCTCACTCACGACAGATATCGAAGAGAGTTGAGAGAGTTGTATTTTGTGACAAGGTGTGAAACTCGATGGCGTGGATGGATAGAGGTGCGCCGCAGTCTGTATAGGCACGGAAGTTCAACGACGAGTGCCGAGAAGGACGCGAGCAGCAATCGACTGACACGCCAAAGAAAAAATTTTGTGTTCAAACTTTTCTTTCAAAAAAAGTGTTTTTCTTTCTTTTAGGGATTTTCAATTAATAAACCTCTAACAAAAACAAACAGCCAGTGTGTTAAATTTCTTTCCATGTTTATTGAAATGCTTATAAATATAATTAGTATATTTTACAATGTGAAGAGTTGTTGTTCAAAGTGTACTTATAAAATCTGTAACGATTCTGCTTTAGCTTAAATTGCCGGTTTTTCGGCAATAGTTTATAAAATACAACTATAAATGCTTCACACTTTCATAACAAACTTGTTATTGTTGGAACCGATTATAGTAACTAAAGTTTTCACGAAATAAAGTTGAACTTTTTTGATCCAATCTGACAAGATGAAAACTTTGCAAATGCGGCCATCACAAATTTACTGTTAGTTCGGCTTGTAGTTAGTTTGAACAAGACAACATCAGTCGTTTTGACATAAAAACTTCAACTCCAATCATTACCTGTACACACTAGGCTACTAGAAAAGCCTTTCCCCAGGTTTTTGTAATAGCGAAGAAGATCGGTGACTTCAAAAGTGCTCACTTGAATCAGGTGTTTTGAATGTAAACTAACTCATTGTAGCAGTCACTTCAGTGCAAATCAAGAACTTTTCGACTTTTCGACCTTTGCTGAGCTCGGAGATTATCATACTTTTTACTGTAGTTGAAGATCAACGTCAAGTTTATATATTCGTAGAAAAACGAAAATTTTCTCCCATGGCTGATTTACTACGCGCAAAATTAAATTTGTCACGTGACCGAGTTTCATACCTTGTCCAAATCCTACCCTGTTCGACACCGTGCGACTTTGACGAAAAGCCACAGGAATCCCATCCGCGCGTATTCAAACAAATACATCACAGGAAGCCCGCCCGCGCGCTCAAAAAATAACAAGTGTAAATGATTTCAAAATCCTTCATATTACAGAGCAACAATCTTTAATCGAAGCCAGTACCAATATACAAAATTATCTAATCGCGATCGAAAATATGAATAATAGAATGTATACATTTGTCTGATTTTCGTTTTGATATTTGCTTTGGTGGTTTCGGTTGATGAAGTTGAAGTAGTTGAAGTAGTTGGTTTCGGTTGAAGTAAGAGAGGAAAAACATTCCGAAACGTTTGTATATTTGATAAACCGGTGTGTACCGCTGGACAGGATTTTTTTGTGCCTTGCTGTCTAAAATGGGGTATGAAGGTTTCCCCAAAATTGTTTTAAACAATATCCAGAATTTTAATTTGACCAAAGGTCATAGTATTTATGTTTTTGTATGTCTGAGATAATTTTTAAACCAAGTGCTTAATTATGCTGTCTACCACTAAAGTACTAGTAGGGACCATTTTTTGATTATCCTTGAATATACCCGACGTAGCTAATCGAACAGTTCGATAATCGAATTTAATCGAACGTTATCGAATTTAATTGAACGTTTAAGTTCGATTATGACGGGCAATCAGACAAAATCGAACAGGAATTTTTTTTGTGAGTGTTCGATTAAATTCGATTACCGAACATAATCGAACATTTTTTTAAATTTACTATTTTGTCTTCCAAACTGTTTTACAGTTCGTACATGTAAATGTTTATACATGTACATACAACCATACTGCCTCTTATCATACAGTACAGATCGAATGTATAAACATTTCCCGCGCAACTTTATTCGCTCTATCTCGTGTATCTTTCTTCCAATGAATTCACTAATTTTGATTCTTTTCGCGTGCAAATCTGCTCTGGGTCAGATAAAGGAATACAGTCAGCAATAACAAAAGAAAAATAGTGTACACAAGTTACTGTCAATTAGGTACGCGATGTGCACGCTCCGAAGCTACCAGCAGTTTTCGGAACAAGAAAGAAAGTGTACTACACGCTAAAAAACCGCGTGTAGTAGCTACAATACATTCGAGCTGTACTGTGTTACTCAGTTACTCGAATAACCACTAAATATCAGTAACAGCTTGTGATATATCATTTATCGAACTTTATCGAACGTTCGATTACTTTCGATTATGTCTGATTAAGTTCGATTATTAGAGCCAAAAAAATTGTGAGTGTTCGATTTTGTCTGATTACCGAATTTAATCGAACTTAAACACATGATTAGTGTTCGATTACGTTCGATTAAGTTCGATTAATCGAACGTTCGATTTTGTCCGATTAGCTACGTCGGGAATATGTTATGGTTTTATTATATTTTAGTGTTTTAAAATATGATTGTCTTTAGAGAGCACTCACTTTCGTGAATATAAAACGTGTCGTCACAGCGAAGTGAAGCTCGGTCATGCAGGACTTCAAAAGCACATGAAAGCATATGCAAATTATTGAACTCTTCTAACTGACAACTGTGAAGTAATCATGTCATTGTAGAATTTTCAGTCAGAATGTCTCATACTAACTATTTTGTTATTGCCAATGAGTTCCATCATCTGGAACTCGGTTACTGTAATGGCAATTTACATTATAGCTGCACAAATTGAAAATAATATACCTATGAAATGGCAAAAATATATAGAGACTCGAATATAGATTAAGACCCCGTCTACACGGATCCGGATACTTTTGAAACCGCATACTTTTTGATACGAATCGGCCTATCGTCCACACGAATCCAGTGAATCCGGTCACCGAAACTGCATACTTTTACTTGAATCCTCCGGATACGCGGATTCGTGTGGACGCAAATATTTCTATGCGGTTTCAGCCGGATCGGATTCGTGTAGACGGGGTTTAAGAAAAGATGTGTGCATGAGGATTTGTCGGACAATTGGATAGCGCAACAGAGTTGTCAGTGGTTTGTAGGCTATCCATGCGCGACTTCTATTTTTATTGTATTTTATTAGCTTCGCCCAAAAACACAAAGGAAATTTGCATACACTCTATCGTAACACCCCAATAGTTGCATTCTATTCTATTGTAGTGCACTACAATCCTTCATGCACAGTTGATGTCTCAAAGTGAATGTGCAAATCTTCTGGAAACGAAAAAAACATCGTAAATGCCAAACGTGAACACTGAATTGTATGTTAAAAATACTGGTAAGTTAAAACTATTAGTCTAAATCTTGTAAATTTATCTTTTTAGGAATTCTGTCGGTTTATATATCTTAGCTACATTTTCAAAATTGATTTACTGATTTTTGTTTGATCACGCTATGTTTAGTTTTACATTTGATGCTCAATTTTGATATACAAAACTCCAGTTAGTTTTCCTCAAGATTCAATTGAAGATAAATAATCATCTCAGTGTTGCCCACTACCGAAATATAGGGTAACATTCAATCAAAGAGGATTCGCTGGGTAATAGAGAGTCACGATCGCTTAATAGAAGTCGCGCATGGATAGGCTATAAACTGTGGCACTTATCAAACCACTGACACCTCTGCTGCTCTATCCAATTGTCTGACAAATCCTTATGCACATATCTTTTCTTAATTTATATTTCTTTTCGGTAAACTTCCTAATTTCGAGTCTCTATAAAAAAAACAAAATACTATGATCTTTGGTCAAATTAAAATTCTAGATATTGTTTAAAACAATTTGGGGGAAACCTTCATACCCCATTTTAGACAGCAAGGCAAACAAAAAAAACCTATCCAGCGGTTCACACCCGTTTATCAAATATACAAATGTTTAGAATGATTTTCCCTCTCTTACTTCAACCGAAACCAACTACTTCAACTTCATAAACTTCTTCAACCGAAACCACTGAAACAAATGTCAAAACGAAACTCAAACAATTGTATACATTCTATTATTCATATTTTCGATCGCGATTAGATAATTTGTATTGGTACTGGCTTCGGTTAAAGATTGTTGCACTGTAATATCAAGGATTTTGAATTCAAATACAGTAAATACAGGGTGTTTATTTACGAGTAAACTTGTGATATCTAAATTAGATATCCATGGTGTATTTGTAACAACAGATGTACTTTGTATATATGTTTCCAAAAAATCAGTAAATACAAGAATATAAATATTTTTACTCGATGGCGTAGCCGATCGAGTTATAAAAAGTGCTTATTTCTTTTTTTTTTTTTTGTTACTTGCCGTCACCGAAAGTGTCACGACACTCGCACGACTTTAGCCGAACATTGGCCGAACATCAGTGAAACACCAAACGACACAACGAATTATTCTTTGCGCATACTCGTGAGATCGTTTATTTCACGCATGTTTCGCAATTCCAGCGTGGTTTTCCACAAACAAGATAAAGCCAAGAAAGATGTCTCCTTCTGCTGTTTTAAGTACGCTCTCTTTACATACAAACGCACACACTCTTCGCGGTAGGTCTACACTTAAAGATGTCGAGCGTTTTCGAAACAGAACGGTCCGCGAACACAATTATGAGAGAAGATTTACGAGTGAACCTTATCGAGAAACTTATCGTAAAACTTATCGTGAACTTATCGAAAATTATCCTTCCAATCAGCTCTCTTTATTCTTGTACTATAAAAAAACTATCACAACTAGCTATGTATGGAAAATTTACTTCTACAAGTAGCTCTGGATACATTAACAGTGGTGAAAACTGTACTTCTGCAGTGAAGGGTATTTACTCTTATAAATGCTGTGAACCTCGAAATAACTTTCATTAATCGATTCTATATCAGGTTAATGGTAAATATTATACTTATTTCAATTGTTCTTTTTGTATTATTTAGTAAGTTAAAATTTCAGTCTTTATTTTTTTAATGCTTTAATTACAATCGTAGCTATTGGAGTAGCTTATATTTCGTGTCATGTGTAGACAGCTATGCAGAAACTATAGTCGTTTCAGCATTTGAGGATTGTAATATATTAGATAAAGCAATGTCTTTGAATTCATATGTATACAACGATTCTACATTGACAATAACAAACAATAGAAGAACCAAACTAAGGTCTCGTTATATGAAGTTTGTTCATTGTCATGTTTAATTTGTACTAATAAATCAAAGCGTGATCGTGAACCCAGCAAATTACCAGTACGAAAGCTGAAGTGTCTATCAACGAAAAGTAGGAAGCTCGAAGTCTTTGTTTACAACACTATTCGTAAAAATACATCAAGGTCATTGACAATACATTGCTGTTTTAAATTTAAAAAAATATTGTAAATGTGTAAATAATAATTATCTATGCAAATACAAGAAAAAGTGGGTTTATAAACAAACAAAGAAGTGTGGTTCGTTTGTGCATTTTTTAAGAACAGTACGCTACCAAACTAGAGCACAATATAGCTACAAAGCTAGAAAGTATTTTTTTTCTATTTGCATGTAGTCTGTCATTATCAACTTATAAGACTGAAAACTATGTTGTGAATTATTGTAAGTTGAAACTGAGTAAAAACTAAAAAAAATCCTGATCCCTCTGTTTTATGTATTGATCCAAGGAAAACAATTAAAGCACCATATAGTCAAGGTGAGGTATCTGTGTTTGGACAAAATGCTGGACAGTAGTGTGTTATATCCCACCACTACATCCACCATACACTCTTCTTCTCATTTTCTTATCATCCCTTTCCACCATCCAATACTCGACGAATCCTAATCAAGTAAGCGCTTCAGATAGCCTATAGTTCATATATGACTTTCTGAATTCTCGCCCATCGAGTACATGCTCAATACTAGTATAGCGTCTAGTTTTATTTATATTTTATTGTATTTTTTTATCCGCACCTTTTTACCTGCACCCACGAGAGATTGGTATGCCTCACTAGTGCTGGCCTATGGGAGATATTTGCATACACATTATCGTGACGTCATCAGTTATATTCTAATGCATCTAGTTTTCATCAGTACGGCATATTACTATATATTTGATATACTATACGAGCATTGTTGTATTCATGTTTTGCACGAGGTTTAGTAATTAGTTGTTACATCAGCCGTTTAATTAATTGGTAGGTTAAATGCTCAATATTTTTGAGTGCTCACTCGGTACATTGAGTAGGTTATATCTTAGGAAACCGGGGTTTGAATTGAGGATTTCAAGAACCAGTGTAGTCAAGAAATGTAGTCACCGTTTGTCATCGTTTCGCTCCACCACTCCGGAAACATGGTGAGACTGTACTTTAAATAATTCTCTTCCACGTAGTATAAGATAATCTCGCAAAACATCTTGGAATGGAAATACAATAAAACTCAAGAAATA
Organism: Metridium senile; assembly: GCA_949775045.1. Lineage (NCBI taxonomy): Eukaryota > Metazoa > Cnidaria > Anthozoa > Actiniaria > Metridiidae > Metridium > Metridium senile. The sequence goes on from OX459110.1 coordinate 7,610,821, forward strand.
CAATCTTACGGCTGGAGCCAAGGAACACCGGAATGATGACGTCATAATCCTTTTAAACAACAAAGTTTGGTGACTAATCTGGACTGTAAACTGGAGAACCAATCAGATTGCAAATTTCAAATTGTTTTTGACGTGCATGACATATAAGTGGCTTTATGATGTCAACAAACGATCGTCAACATGTTATCAGACTGAATACAAAAACCTTTAGTCTTAATATCATGACTGTTTTTCTTCAATTTCTGGTCGGCCATATTGTAAATAAGTTATTGACCGAGCTTGTTTGGTCCGGATAGGAGGATATTCGGTCTCGTTCTTTTTTTCGCAGCTCCTAGCCTTCGGCTTGGTCCGTACAATCGCGAAAAAAAAAGAGCTCGACCAAATATCCTCCTACCCGGACCGCACGCTCGGTCAATAACATATATTTATTATATGACTGGTTAATTTCGTGCAATCTGATTGGCTCGCGCGCGGGCTGTATTTTGCGTATCACGGACCACGGGCTATATTTTTTATCTGCAGGACCTGTGTCCCGGATGTAGTAAGCTTCGCGGTTTTTTTCGCGCGAGATTCAAATTTTGTTGTCCTTTTGTCTTTACAGAATGCGATAAAATAAACAAAAACCGACTGAGAGAAAATTAAAGGCTAAGTGGCGAGCATTCCTAGTTTTTGCAAACATTTTAACAAAAAAGTTGAGAAAATCAAATTGATATTGCAAAAATTCACGAGACAATACACAAAAGGTTAAGAGAATACACAAAAGTTATTTTTAATTCTCTAAAGAACATAAAGCTCGTTCGCATACCTCAATAACAGTTGAAAAGTGTACTTTTAGTTTTTATCTTTCTTTGTAAACAACACGGCGGTGATTTGAGCTATCTTTTGTTGACATACATATTGTTGCTTTTCAGTTACTTTTAAAAAGCTTTAAAATTCACGATAAGTTTTTCCACTAAAGTTAACATAGTTTTTGAAGTCAGGAAGTGTTATTGTCTTTCTTTTTCTGCATACAAAAGGTTCAATTGAAAAGGACAATTTACTCGATTCAAAGTCCTGTCAGTGTTCCTCATCCTTTCCAGTTATTTTCTTCATAAAGTATGACACAGACGAATAAATTCCTTCAACAGTTGACAGTGATTTCGATTAAAGTTCTTATTAATTATTGTTTATTGAAAAATAAGCTTCCTTAAAACTTGTAAAACTTGTTTTTTGTTTCTTGACTTTCTTTGATGTTGAGATATAAACAAAACACTTTGTCTTTAAATGATTTTTGATTTGAAATGATCAAGAAAGCTGCAGTAATTTTAATATAATAATTTTAATAATTTTTGGCATTAAAATGTCTGTAAGTTTGTTGAGGCAGCCGTTGACACATGCTGAATGAAAACCGGTTTCAACAGGTTTCAACCCGCTCTTTTTCAGTAAAACTACTGGGAAGCCATTCGAAAGCAACCCGCGTCGTAAAATATCAAAATAAATATTACTTTCTCTCTTTAAAATAGCCATATAATAAACGAATTATTAACCTCGCTTGCTCGGTAATAATTATTCCACCTATCAAAGTAAGGCATACACTAACGAAGAAATTCAATAGTAAGAAAATCCCTAAACTCATCCACATATTTCCGATGTTACTATTCCAAATACTAATGAATGGTTTCATGAGTGTATGTTTCACTTTGATTGGCGGAATAATAAATCATATGTGTACAACAGATATGAATATTTATAAAATCTGATCTTTGAGTGGACAGTGTGTATTGTTAGCTTCTTAGCTTCTAAGGTAAGTTGGATAATAATAATAATAATAATAATAATAATAATAATAATAATAATAATAATAATAATAATAATAATACTAATAATAATAATAATAATAATAATAATATCTTTATTTAACGAGAGTGACACTTTATCCTCAGATAATTTTCAAGTAGCTCTCAAATAAAATATAAATACAACTATTACAATGCAACTATAATTACAATACAATACAATACAGTACAAACATAAAAGGTATAAGGTGAATTAAATTGATACTAGCTATACATGTCATATTGAATAAAAATTAACTATCTAAATAGAAAGGTATGTTGTAAAGGTTTGTTGACAAATTTGTACGATATTTATATTTAAAATTATCTAAAGAAGGAGCCTGTCTTATATCTAATGGAATTGCATTCCATAATTTGCTACCTAAAAAATTAAAAGTCCTTTGTCCGCACGTTTTTCTATACAAGGGTACACTAAGATTGTTGTTTGTATTTCCTCTAGTATTTAATAAAGGTCTACTAACTATGAATTTATCTATGAGATACTGAGGAGCACTATAGTGAATACATTTATACATTAAAACCGCTCTAAAATAATTGGCTCTTTCATCTACAGGAAGCCAATCTCATTCTTTAAAAGTTTCTATTGACTTCTTATCCTGCTTACGTTTAATATCTAAAATAAGTCTGCCCGCTCTTTTCTGTACTTTATGTACCCGTTTGAACTGATCTTTTGAACAGGTACTCCAGACAGCAATTCCATAATCAATGAGTGGTTGATAAGGATATTACAGAAAAGTTTACGTGCATAAAGTGGATACCATAACAATGATGTGAAATGCAAAGAAATCATATACAGTTATCTGCCGCTGGATAGAGTATGGTTTGTGGCCTTGATGTCTTATAAACAGCTGGGTATGTAATTCCCCTAAATTGTCTTAACCAGGAACTAAAATTTTGAAAGAAATCGTAGGTTTCATGTTTCTGTGTGTCTTCGATACGAAGCTGATATTTAAAAGAATCACGATAAAGCGCATCACTATCCAGCAACACCAATAAAATAGGATCCATCTATTGATTAGTTTTGAATAGGGTTACATATTTTACTCTCGAGTTTCTTAAAATCGGTAAGGTTTTGGGATTTAGAACTCATTTGATATCATGCAGGGTAGTCAAGTGGGCTCGGGGAACAGAATTACCAGCATTTTGGGCTCAGGAATCAGAATTATCGGACGTACAACAGAATTAATAAACAGATTATTATAATACACATTCAAATACACACACAAATACTAATACAAATATAAGTGCGAAGTGTGAAAACTAAACATGTGTCATGGTCTAGTTAGTGTTACGATTTCAGAGGAATGTCTCCCGGCACAACAGACTGGTCTCGGAGGCATTTCAATTATCAACCATGATTGAAAACAATATGATATGGGAGCCTTCATATAGCACATTTCTCATGTACACCGAGACGTTTGTTCTCAGTTTCTGTTATCTCCGCTTACCATATATTTTTTATATTTAAATGTGTATTATAATTGTACTTCTTTATTTTGTATTTCATTTTTATTTGTATTTGAGTTTTGTATTTGTATTTTGTATTTGTATTTAAATGTGTATTATAATTATGTTTCTTCATTTTGTATCTCATTTTGTACGTATTTGTATTTAAATGTGTATTATAATTGTGTATTATAAAATTTTTCTTCAATTTGTATTTCATTTTGTATCTCATTTTGTATTTGTATTTGAATGTGTATTATAATTATGTTTCTTCATTTTGTATCTAATTTTGTATTTGTATTTCAATGTGTATTATAATTATGTTTCTTCATTTTGTATCTCATTTTGTATTTGTATTTAAATGTGTATTATAAATGTGTATTATAAATTTGTTCTTCAATTTGTATTTCATTTTGTATTTGTATTTTGTATTTGTAATTGTATTTGAATGTGTATTATAATTGCGTTTCTTCATTTTTTATTTTTATTTGTGTTTTGTATTTGTATGTAATGTTTACAACATGATCGCCTCTTTATTTTTTGGCGATACATTTCCCACTCCAACTTCAAACATTTTGTATTTGTATTTAGTTTCATAGGACTTATATGTACGCGTTGATCAAACAATACGACAATTGTAGTTAGGATGTTGATCCTGTTCCTGATACTGGTATGCTCGCGCTCGGTTAATAACCTCTTATTATATGGCTAAAAAATTATTCGAATTCTGATTGATTGATGCGCGGTCAACTCAAAGGCGTATTGGACCGTTTCTATGACAACAGTCCAGTTTTCGTATTTTTTCAGACCGGGAAATTAAAAACAACTTGTAAAGTATTGCAATAGATATTTTGTTAAAGTCGTGGCTAGTCATCCCTGAAATGTGTTTTTTAGCCAGTTAAGGGTGCAGGTGTTTAATGCCTTTTCATACATTCAATAATGATAGATTCGGACTATTTATTAACCTCGTTTGTTCGGTCTATACAGGAAAATATCAGACCTCGGTCTTTTTTGTGCTCGGTCCGTACTGTCAAGACCTCGGTCTGATACTTTCCCGTACAAACCTCACGCTCGGTTAATAACCTGTTATACACATACCATAACCAACGGACAGCACTGGAATAAGTTTTTTTAATATGATGTTTTACAGCATCTGATCTGTACGAAGTTTGCTTTGTTGCCTGAAGTTTTCAACTTAACCTTCAAACCACGGTTTGCTTACAGGTCCATAGAAAAGTCATGGGAAAGTCGGCCTTTTCCAAGATACCACAAAAGGAGGACAAGCCTAAAAGAAAACCAAACATTTTGTCAATCATAATGTTTTCTTGGTTAACGTCTTTGTTCAAAACTGCCTCCAAAAGTCCTCTGCAACAACATGATTTACCAGATCCGGTTGGTCAGCAACCATCTAAATTGATATTTGACAAGTACCATAAGCACTGGAAAGCAGAGCTGACAACCAACACTCCAAAGCTATGGAAATCGCTACTGAAGTCCTTAGATTGGCCAATTATAATAGGAGGCTTTGTGTGCGGATCTGTCCAAGTAATTTGCCAAGTTCTTATGCCAGTGTTTCTATATTTTCTTCTAAACGTGCTTAAAACTTTAAACAAGCATCCCACACTGCCAATTTACGACAAAAGTTATGATGATATTAAGACATTCAATTCGAAAAACACTACATTAATCCAAAAAGGTCCTTTATATTCACCGCAATTGCAAAAGTATTTGCCAACAGGTTTGTACATCTTGGGAATAGTACTTGCCTCTCTAATTGGAGATCTTTTCAAAAGCCAAATGTTCCATCTTGGAACAATTCAAAGCTCTCAAGTTATGTCTGGATTAACTGGTTTAGTGTATAATAAGGTAAAATATAGAGTTTATAATTTGGTTTTAGATCGACATCGTCATGTGCGTACTTCTTTGTTCTCACCACATTTTCACGTCATCTGTGCATCTATAAGAACACAGACGCATGGCAAAATGGTATCTATTTGTTAAATAGATCAATAGACATCTTCTTGATCTATATTGGCTTGGAAGATAAATAGCTTTGCTATACATTTTAAAGGGATCATAAATCAAATAATCAGTCCCTTACGATTCAAATTAATACATGTGAATTAATTTAATTAAAGTGGTCTTGCTTTGTGATCCCTGATAGACTGACTTAGTTGATGCAAAGGTATTAACTAAGACCTATCATTTGTTTTCAGATTCTCATGACACAGCGCCACCATCTTGACAGAGTTACATCGGGGCACGTTTTGAGCCTGGTTTCAAAGGATCTGGTACCACTACAACGTCTGTTCAATTTTGGTTTCTTCATACCACTCCACTCATTACAAGTATTGTCATGCATATTTCTTATGTGGAAATTAGTTGGAATCGAAAGTTTGATAAGCTTTGCTTATCTTATCTTTTTATACATGTGTGTGACTGCAAGTAGCAAACTGCTGAGGATATTAAGACATGAGATAATCAAGAAAACAGATCAAAGATTACAACTGGTTACAGACATAATAGCTGGAATAAGGTTAATTAAAATAAACGTCTGGGAACCATTGATGGAGAAACTAATTGGAGAGGCAAGAAGGTAATATGATATAAAAATTAATTTAATGACTAATATATATTTTTTTCAATTGACGTTGATGATCAGGAAATGAATGATCAGGGAACCAGTGAGACTTCATGATAATGAAATTCTAAAACAAATATTATCTTAATCACGTGTGATTGTGTTGTTACATTTGCAGTTTTTAAAATGAGCAACCACCTAACCTGCCTTTTCCCCAACAATTCATGCATATCCAGTCATTGCATCAACAAATTTAGGAGAACACTTAAAATGCCAACATTTGTATAGTCAACAAAAAGCTTTTATTTTTTATTGCAGTAAGGAAATCAGCCTAATCTTCAAAAGCAATTTATTGAGAGCTCTTAGTTATACCTTCTACAGGAGCTTTGTAAACATCGCACCATTTCTGGTAATAACTGCTTACATTTACACCGGAAAAGAAGTCGACCCAACAAAAGTGTTCACTCTCATGACCTTCTTATGCTTCCTACCAAATTCATTGTACGCACTATGGTTTGTCGTGGAATATGCATCTTTCATACAAGTCTCAATCAGAAGAATTCAAAAGTTTCTTTTGATAGATGACATCGAGAAACAAAGTAAAACAGGCAGATACAGATCAAGAAATACAGTAGAACCAACACAGGCCGATTCTGGGATGCCGAAGATTATTTTGGGCAATGTATATTGCACATTGAATTGTAATGACACACAATCGTATTCCCTGCAGCATGACAGCATCAAAGTTTCCCTTCTTTGTGACATCAATCTTGAAATAGAGGGACTCCAATTGTTGGCAGTGATTGGTAAAATAGGGAGCGGGAAATCGTCGTTACTGAACGTTATTCTCAGAGAACTTCCCATTGCTCAGGGAGAAGTTTCTGTTAAAGGTACCATTGCATTGGTTCCTCAGAAGACGTGGCTGTTTTCTGGAACTATACGAGACAACATAATATTTGGCAAGAGATTCGACGAGAAGTGGTTCAACGAAGTGATAAGAGTTTGTGCACTGGATTGGGATCTTAAAACATCACCTCAAGGTGATTTATCCTATATCGGAGAACACGGCGTTAGGCTTAGTGGAGGTCAGCGAGCCAGAGTAGGCTTGGCTCGTGCAGTCTATCACAATGCAGATATATACCTTTTGGATGATCCATTGAGTGCTTTAGATTCCAATGTTGGCTCTCATGTTTTCCAGCAATGTATTAAAGGTTTATTGCACAGTAAACTAAGAATTCTTGTCACACATCATGTTCACTATCTGGAATACGTTGACAAAATTGTAATCATGGACAATGGTTCAATTGCTCAGCAAGGCACCTATGATGAAGTGTTTCGATCCATAAGCAATTTAAAAGAACTTATGAAAACTACACAGGATATCGGCCAAAAAAAACCTGAAACACAAGAAGAATCTATCAGAGACGAAGAAGCTATTTCAAATACAGAGCCGGGCAAAAAAAGCGATCACGGTCAGAAAGAAGAAGATAGAGCAGTGGGTTCTGTTTCTTACAAAACGTACAGTGAGTACATACGATCTGGGACAAGCATTTCCAAGCTGATCATTGTGATGTTAATTGCCGTTCTAAGTCAAGGTAGAACTGTTTTTTGTCAAATATAGCTGTCATTTCTAAAAAGAGAAGCTTTTATGATCATGTTTACCCTAAAATAACTCCTTTAAATTCTTTTTAACTAAATTGTTGTTAAACCGTAGTTTTTGGGATAAGACAATTCAATTGGCCTTCATTTGCATTCTGTGTGTTTGTGGTATATCAAGATGATTTAAATGAGTAAAAATCCCTTAGGGTAAGGTAATAAAAACATAGATTACCCTGTCCTCACCAAATACTAATTTGTAATACTCCAGTTTCTTGTTTAACGTTGCTCTGTCTAGCTTAAATCTTCATAGCATGCAATGTGTTTATTATTATGTATGTAGTACTAGGCCAGGAAATTAATATCAATATCAATTAACAACAAAAAAATACCGCAGGCTTTACCTCTACTCTTTAAGGTTACTGTGAACCTTCGCGGGTACCTTTTGTTAAAAATTTATTTTCGCGTCACGTTAAATAATATTTTATGACATTATACATCATTTTAAAGCTTAGTAACAAAGAATACGTCTATACAGTTTTTTTCTGTAAAAAGTTAATTTTTAGTGCGTGAGGAAGACTCTAAGTGAAATCGGGTGTATTTGTTTAAAAGGATAACCTGGAAAAACTATCTGTCTTTTGCTGAATTTTAATGCATAATGTTTGTCAGCATATATTGATCTCTGAGACCGTGTGAGCGTTTCTCAATATTTTATTTAGTTTAGAAGTTATTTAGAGCTAAGTAACGAAACGTAAATATTCAATGTTTAGTCAATATTCGACTTCATAAATAAAAAACACGCTATCAATTGATAAACGCTCACACGGTTTTAATTTTGATGAGTTGAGTAGTGTTTGCGCTAATTTCGAAGATTTTCGGACCGTAATTTTTTGTAGGTTATCCTTTTAAAGTTGACTAGTATGCGCAAAATTAAAAACTAGAAATCGGGCTTTGAAAGTTTTGTAAACATTGACACCCACTTCATCTATCTGTCAGCGACCTCACAAATCAACCAATAGAGATCGTGGTTTCCTGTTTTGTTTTGGTAATACTCTGCGGGACGTTTTTATAAATCAGATAACAAACGTTCATAAAATACTTTTTAGAGCACAAAGCGGTAAACATGACGAACAAAAATAAGATTAGATCAAATAGTAAAGCAAGTAAATCAAGAAACATCTAAAATTATGAAGAAATGTAGAAAAGTAACGCAGCATGATATCTCATAAACGAACCAAGCAATAATAGGATTATAGGATTATAATGTCACTTTTTAAGTAAATGTGTTTTCCATAAAAACGAAATTATTTTAATATCTCTGGAAGTATGTAACATTATAATTTTTTTGTTTCAATAATCAAATTAAAAGTTTATGTTATAAATGTTATATTCTTTAAATTAAAAAACAATCAGCCAAATTTTTGGCTTAAAGGTTCACAGTAACCTTAAGTACAATCCAGGCTAAGGCTGTGCAATGGAAAACTCGAAACTGGTCTAGTCCTTTCGATGTTTATTGGCGTTTTACTGTTTTCATTGCATGTGGTTTTTTTGTATAGTTTTAGTAAACGCTTCTTATTGGTGGCTTACATATTGGTCCAGCCTTTCTAAACATCAGCGGAAAGCCATGGTCAACTTATACGTCTATTGTGGACTAGTAATGTCTATACTTTTATTTTACTTCTTGACGACATCGAGTTTTCTCTCTGTTTGTCTGAGTGCATCCAAGGAACTTCATACAAGGATGGTGTCGTGTATATTACAATGTCCTGTCAGGTTTTTTGACACCAATCCAGCTGGTCGGATAATAAATAGATTTGCTAAAGATACTGCCCTAATGGATGATATTCTCGTAGAACGGTTTCTTCAATCATTCATCCTAGTTATTGCTTTCCTCTCCATTCTCGTTAGTATGTCGACATACAGTCCTGTAATGATCATTCCATGTTGTGCTGTCATGGTCGCCATGGTATATTTAGCCAGGTACTATTTACGAGCAGCAAGAGAAGTGGAAAGATTAAGGGCACTTAGTTCAAGTCCCCTTTATGAGCATTTCGTGCAGACATTCAGTGGAGCAGATGCTATCAGGGCATTTGATGCAAACAAGCAACAGATGAATCAGATGTTCAGGTAATTAACATAATTAAAACTTTCCAAATATGGTTAAAAATAAAATTTACTATAGATGATCAGCATTGGAAAACATAGCTCTGCGACTATGAACATTTGATCTTTTCGGCCTCAGTCTCCCTCTTCCACGGTTGCGCTTGCACAGTACGCCAGACAACAGAAAAACAAAATGGCGCACAACCTTCGAGAACGACGACATTCAAAAGGTTTTTACAAAACAGTTGCTAAATGTGAGCCGATATGCGTCTTAAAATCGGTATACTAAATATATCAAAAAAGTTGCTCTATACAGTCTATACAGTCCCGCCGCTCTGTCTCTTTCGAGAATTTACATATCATTTTTTTAAATTTATTTTTAAGAATAGAGCTTAATTACAAGCTATTGTAAATTTATCGAGATATTCACATATGTGTGAATTCCTTTGTATAGTTGTAACCAATATGGACGGTAATGCTATATATGGAATCAGAATCGAGTATTTTTGTACAATATATTATAAATACGAAAAGCGATAGGCTTTTCCTTTTTCGATACTGTTAATTATATTGAAATTTAAAAAAATGTGCTGCAAGAATATTAATTATGAAATACAAATATTATTTCTTATTGTGATAGGAGCTCAAATGTTGTTTCAGTTCGAATATATGGTTTTAGCTGCAATTGACATTTTTTTTTTCAGTTTTCAAGATGATTTAATCAAGACGTATATATTGTCCATGGCTTGTAATATGTGGATAGCGGTGCGACTGTTTGTGGTAATGAGTATTTTTACTCTTGTTGTTGCTGTGGTATCCGTGCTTGTATTTAACGACAGCGGTGAGTAGTGTTGATTGGTCCGACAGACGCACTAAAACACCTTATTGACTAACGTTCGTTATGCACTTTAGGTGGATCATCAGACTAAATAAATATATAGATACTTATTTATTTATTTAGCTTCGCCAATCAAAATCATAGGCTGATGCTCCACAACAGCATAACCGATCACTGTCTGTCCAAATCTAAAAAAAAATCCAGGACCACAAGCTCTTAAGAGAGGCCGTCCGTAAAGGGTGTGCAATAGGCGAAACATCGAAAATCCTCATACTTTGCCAGTTGATAGCATTAATTTGGGGAGAGAGTCACTAAAATTTAGAGATTCAAAAAATAATTAATTTTGGAGAAAATCGACTTTTTTATTAGATTTTCGGCTTTTGGTAGTTTTTTTGTTACGAGTTTTTTGAACACTTCTTAACCGGGCTCTTTTAAATTTAAAGATCAATCACACATTTTTTTCAAAATAAATACGAAAACAAACACCAATAAATATCCTAGGTTTTAGTGTATATAACTTTCCACTCGACCGAGTTTTTACTATTTTATTGATTTTTCAATATTGGGTATTTTCTCATTTTTTATGTAAATACAGTGGTCTGACGGCCTGTCGTCAGTTATATTAACTACAAACATCTTCCAAAACTGTCACAAACAACACAAAAACAAGGTAAAACAAGATTTTTAAACAAAATCATTTTTGAAAACAAGTATAGAAATTAGGCCAGGGAAGGTGATTTTGAAATATTTTTTTGCAATGGCATTCCAGACCTTGTGTCACGCAACACCGTAACATTGTCAAATTTTCGCTCTTAAGTCATGTACATTAAAGGCTGTAAATCGTTTGGATTTTAGTAGCCCTAAGATTTTATTACATTTTTGTGTTGTAAAAACTCGTAGGTATTTTGAAAAATGTGTGAATGATTTTTAACTTTAAAAAAGCCCGGTTAAGAAGTGTTGTAAAAACTCGTAAAAACAAAAACCACCAAAAGCCGAAAATCCCAAAAAGTCGATTTTTCTCCAAAAATAATTATTTTTTGAATCTCTAATTTGTTTTTCAGTGACTAGCTCCCCAAATGCTTTCAACTGGCAAAGTATGAACATTTTCGATTTTTCGCCTATTGCACACTCTCTTAAGGTAGTTCGAGACCCAGCCGTTGTACGTAAAATTCACATAATCTCGTTTTTTAGCTTTAATTATTTTCCGATTTGAAAATAATGGAAACTTTATGCATTCACAAAACAAACACATCAACTCTGCAAAACATCTCCTCCTTCATCTCCGCGTTCACGAGAAATCAAGATTTTTCGCTAAAGTCAGGATTTTTTCGCGTTCAAATCCGCGTCGATTTAGTGGCGATTTTTGGAACAATAATGCGTCACATAAATTAGTGTTTTGAGCAAGAAATACCAATTAAACTGGTCATAATTAGCGTTACACCGATTCTAGAGATACCAGAGAACCAAAAAATGTTAAAGTTTGTTTCGATGATCTTATAGGGACTAGTTTCCAGTCCCTCACGGACAAAAAATAGGTTCACAAAATAAAAAAAATTAAAGGGGTTTTGTGCTATAACTCGGAAAAGAGCGCGGTGTCACCCCATTTTTATTTTTGTAGATGGATTTCCCTTATCAGAACCTTTCATTCCGTGAAATAAAAACGATATGGTTTTCGAGCGCAAAATGTAGTATTTTTCACTTTTGAGTTTATTTTTGCATCAAAATTCTCGATATGCTCGTACTTTTCGCAGTAGTTTTTTTGGCAATAGGATTTTCTTGAGTAAAACATGGCAAATAATATGTTTGTTAGGAAAGTGCCTTTCTTTTGCAAATGCTTGTTAAAAAGTTTGTTATCGGGAAAAATATAACAAATAGCGTTTTATGTTTCAAATTCCGACAATTTTTATGTAAAAAAATGACAAAACAAAAATGGGCCCTTATCTCCGAAACGAGTACGGTGACCCATTATTTTTACTTTAGTTTAGAACTTTATTTAGTTTGCTCTTTTTACATGAGAAGTTTCAAAAATATCTAACAAAGGAATCCTTGACGCCCGAACTACCTTAAAGCCTCTCTCTTAACGTTCTGAAAATAGTAGTTTGCATTTGGCAAAACTCTCACTCCAATTCTTCTCGGTCATATACGATTGATAGCCTATATGATCGATTATCTTGATTATGAACACGATTATCCCTATTCAATTAGATATACACGTGTGTTAAATAAGGATGATGATCTGACAACTGAATCTGAATCTTTGTTTTTTATTTACTTTTATAACTTGTGATGAGATACACAAAGCGCATTTCATATTCGAAAATCATAACTTATATATCGTCTAACTGTATTACAAACTCCAACTTGCGACTTAAAGTTTTTCAATTTTTTTTTTTCAAATATATACCTAGATTCTTTGTCCCAGATGTCAGATTTAGATATCAGAATTAGACCGATCAACCATTTTTGAAAGAGATGTACTTGGAAATGAGTTGATAAAAAATACGAAATGCATAAGAGTGACCTAAACAAAAACAAATGATACAACAATCCGCTTATTATAGCACGAAACGCCAAAGTAAAACCACTCCAATGTTTTTGCATACTCTTATTTCGCTGAAACTAAATCATGCTTTCACACGTCGTATTTTGTAACACCAGACACCCTTAAAATCCCTTGCAAAGGCTAATGTGAGTGCATTAAAAGTGGTCACACATTTGCGCGTCGTGCTTTAAAAACTTTTGTTTTATGTTTTAGCATCCGTAGGACTTCTGATATTCTATACTATAGAATTCATCCAAGTGTACACTGTTATATGTGATATTGCATCTACTGAAAATGCAATGACGTCTGTTGAAAGAATCATTTATTACACCCAACTCGAAAAGGAACCTGGATATGAAATCCTTAATAATTGTTCTCCGGAATGGCCTAGGAACGGATCTTTATCCTTCAATGATGTTACTCTGACCTACTATCCTGGAGGCCCCGAGGCACTGAAAGGTATCAATATGACTATTGATAGTGGTGAAAAGGTTGGAATAGTCGGTCGAACAGGGGCTGGCAAGTCTTCGATTATGGCTGCTCTCTTCCGTCTCCCCCAGTCCACTTCTGGATCTATTGTTATCGATGACGCGGTCATTGAGAATCTTAACCTTCAGAATAGCCGAGCTGCAGTTGGTTGCATTCCACAAAACCCATTCCTCTTCAAAGGAAATATTAGATTTAATTTGGATCCCTCAGGAAAATATTCAACACAAGAGCTTTGGGATGTACTTGAGCAAGTGCAACTAAAATCGTTAGTTGCATCGTTTCCACAAGGTCTCGAGCACACTGTGAATGAGGAAGGGAGTAACTTCAGTGTTGGAGAGCGACAACTTTTCTGTTTAGCTCGAGCCCTACTACAAAGAAAGAAGATTGTCATACTGGATGAAGCTACAGCCAATGTAGACTTCACGACAGATCAGGTCATTCAAGACACCATAAGACACAATTTAAAAGAACAAACTGTCATTGCAATAGCTCATCGGCTGGACACTGTTCTCGACTATGATAAAGTTATTGTTGTTGAGGATGGTAAAGTTGTAGAAGTAGGCAAACCATCGGATCTCCTTGATCAAAGCAATAGTAAACTTGCTTGTATGTATCAGGCATATATTTTTGAGCAGTCTTCCAAGTGAAAACACGTTGGGAACCAAGCGAGTACCGAAGTAATGACGTCACAAAATATTTTTTTTTAGAGTTTATGGATTTCACAAAACATTTTCATAAACTGCTAGCGAAAATATGAAATAAGGTGAAATGTTGACAAAGATTGAGCGAGATATGAACAGTTGAATGTAAAATTGACGCCATACATTTTCTCTTATTTTAGCGCTGGATCGTACTTATTTTGAACTTAAACGCTCGTTATCTCCAAATCTAAAACTTGCAGTGACCTGAAATTTTGCACATATGTAGACAGTGTGGCTTCCATTGATCAACTATTGAGGTTTCAGAGCTAAATTGTAAAATTCATAAATTCATCACGTCACACTTCGGTACTTTATTGTAAGCTATATAATTTATAATCATAAACAATATAAACATTGCACTTTTTTATCAGTACAATTACTCTAAGAGTGTACTTACTAAAGCGATACCATACTGATTGACTGTCTCATTTAGTAGTATCTGGTATATATGGGTTAGATTGATGTGAGTGCTTTACAGGCAAATACACGCACGCGCTGGCTGTAGAATGAACGAGAAATCAAATACAGCACGAGGTGATAGCCGAGTGCTGTTTGAAGATTTTCGAGTTCATTCTACAGCCAGCAAATGCATGTATTTGACATTCAAAAACTCATTAATTATTCATGAGGTAATTGGCCAACCCGATGGCGCGATTTTGATCACATGCAGATACTTGATACCAGCGTAAGTACGTCCAAGCGGACTTGAACTGAAATTTTCAAGTCCGAGTACTTGAAATATTCAGTTCAAGTCCTATAATATTATACTTCTTTGTATTACATATAATTCAAACCAAACCTTTAAACATTAGTTACCCTCCCCCTCTACTTATAAACATCATCAGACTTAGGACTCGTCTACACGAATCCGATCCGGCTGAAACTGCATAGAAATATTTGCGTCCACACGAATCCGCGTATCCAGAGGATTCAAGTAAAAGTATGCGGTTCCAGAAGTATCCGGATCCGTGTAGACGGGGTCTTAGAAATAATTTATTTGATGGCGATTTTTGTCGAAAAAAGTCTTTGCGTACCAACGCCAGGATTCGAACCGAGACCTTCCGCATAGCTATACCCTCGCATGAAGCCATTATACTACTGAGTCATTTAATGGAAAATTTGAAACAAAAGTACGTTTAATGTCATCAAGTCATTAGCATTCACTGGTTCGACAGTGTCCTTGTCACAAATGATTTTGCTTGATATATTTTTATTCATAATTTAGCTAGTTCTTTTAAACAATAATTAGCTTTTCACTTTACACGTAATTTTCTGTTATTTTCTGTATTATTTAAGGCGGGAGACGCCTTGCATGGGACTTAGAGTCCCGTTCGCGCTTTCCCCTTTGGGTGATCCAAATGTTTCGTGTTGTAAATTTTCTTTAACTTGTACGTAGTAGTTATCACTCAATAAAGTTGTTGAAGAAAAAAAAAATTCAAGGTCGTTAGCATTCCTCTGAATAGAATTGAAAAGCGATTGAATTGTTTTGAACATTAAGTTATGAACAGATTATTCATATCTTTTAGGATTGCTTTTGCTTGTTATATTTTAAACTCTCCTCGGCTTTAAAATTATTTTTTACCATATCAAATTGTTTATTTTTATTCAAAGATTCCTTTATGAATAATTAATTCGTTTTAAATGTAGTTCAAAGGCCTCCAATTCGGACTGGACAGGGATTTCAAAATCAGTCCTCACTGTCGGCCTTTAAACATTACGTAAAGCACGAACTAGAAGTCTCTAACCCTTTTAATATATTCAAACTGAGTACACAGCATTGAATGAACGATTACAGAATTGCAATAAACAATCAAAAACTGCCGATAAAGAGAGATGCTAGATAGCGAGCGTTGGTTTTGACACACATTTTGACAAGCAAAAAGTGGAGAAAGATAAATATATTTCCAAAACCTGACGTGAAACTAGGCAAATGAAACTTTTTCAACCCAACAAGAATTCAAAATAACTTTAAGATACCTCAATAGCTGTTCAAAAATGTTGTATTTTTCTTTCTCGAATTTGTGAACAACAAGGCGTTGTACTTGAGTTGAGCTCGGCTCACTTGTTTGTGTCTATATTCCTTTCTAAAAGCTCATCTTCGTTTCTTCGACATTGCCAGAAATAACGGTCATTTGAGACTGCAATAACGCAGCGGTTTCCACCATGAGAGTATCAAAATGGCGATATGTTGTTATAAAGAAATGGCCTGAAGCAATTAAAGAACCACAAATATAATCTGACTTACTTAAATTCTCGCCAAAAAGGAAATCAACCTATCAAGTATTACATGTCCCGAACCTATCTGACTATAAATTAAATTCAGAACAAAAAATCTTACCTTTCCCTTTTGATGACTTTATTAAGAAAAATAGTGTCACATACCGCCATACATCTTCTTACAAAGAGCGCAAATCCTAATATTCTAGGAGTTAAAAAAAGGAAATCGTCCGTTACAGTAGGCATGATCATCTTTTCTCTTAACAAAATTCATATCTTCTTCCTTATTATAAGCTTTTCCCTTTTGCTCGTGAAAGTGATGTTTTGCAAATTTCGAAGCGCCAATTTTAAATACGTAACGCACGAGCGACATGTTCTGTGTGACTGAGAGTTTGACTACAACTGGCTGCGTAGCGGTTTTAATGCGCTTGATAAAAATGCTTTTTCCGCTCGATAATAACGGTTGGTACTTCTAAATATCTGATTAGTCGTAAACAGAAGTTGTTTAGTTTCAGAAGAGTCGAAAAGAAAGAACTCAATCTACATGAATCTATGATCTCACTGCTCTATTGGAAGGATACGAACGGTCTCAAAGCTGACTACATGGAGACGAAGGCAAGAGCGAACGAAACGTTGAAACTGGCCGTAATTGAAATGATGGATGGCTAGATCATATACCAGACAAGAACAGCTGATTAAGAAAATGTTCGTGTTACTTCTTTCTAATGTTTAATGCGTACTTGATAGACTTGATTACAATTAAAACTTTGTGAGACTAGATTGTCGTTGCATGTCATAAAAAATGCCGTAAAAATATAGCGTTATCAGTTGTATGTTCAGCAATTGTATGCCGGTTTAGCTTGATTTAGTTTTGCTCTAATAAACCCATCATCTGTACTTTCTAAACGGCACAAAATTTAGCTTGTTACAACGTAAACAACTATTAGCTATATATTACTGCTTCATTTGAGCTCAAAAACCATGTTGAAAAAAACATATTTTTAATAGAGCTCAAAAACCATATTTATTTACGTCCAAATTGATATCTTTAAAATTGTTGAGCTGTAAGAACTAAATATAGTTAAATTTAATTACACAAATTAAAATATTGCACGATTATTTTAATGTTGAGTCATCATTTTACTATGCCATTGTGTAGTGTAATTTTGATATCAGTCTCTTCGTGTAGTTGAAAATAGTCTTAATTTCGTAATATGTATATTAGTTCAATATGTATGAATAATGATTTTGTGAAATAAAATGCTTAAATAACACAAATATTCCATAAGGCGAGTAAAGGTTTTAAAACCCTAGCGTATTCAACAATATACGTAGTGAAACGCTTGAACACGTCGCATATCAGAGAATTAACTTCCAAAAATGATTGAACACGGAATAATCGTTATGGAATTCTTGAAATGTCCCTATTAGTAGTTTTCTACCGTATGCTACTTGAAATAGTTTACTTCGACAATTAGGTATTAGTGCATCAAGTGCAGAACTGTGACGAGTGAGCCGAGTATTCTTAGGCAAAACATAGTTATCTATTGGTATATTATAACTTCCAGATCGACATTTGTAATAGAAAATCAAGTCCTTATATTCATGCCAGTACGAGAGTGGTAACAATTGTAGTTCGCTTAAACGTTCCTGATATGAAATGTTGTCCTGCATGAGGTGTTAAGGATATACTTTGTTGCCCTCCTTTGCAGGCTTTCCACTTTGCTTATATTAGTAATAGATTGTGGCGCCCACAATTCGCTAGCGTATACTACGTGTGGTCTAACAAACGTAAGATACAGTACTTTTCTAGTTGGAGTGTTAAAGGATTTGACGCTATGACGACGCAGGAAGCCAAGCATTTTGTGCCCTTTGGCGTAAGCTATTTTAATCGCATGCCTAAAGTATGGAATAATCTTCCCCAGTCGGTTCGTTCTGTTACTTCTATTAACCTGTTTAAATCTTTACTAATCAAACATTACTCTGCTGCTTTTACTAACACATATAATACCGATAACTTTAACACCTGGAAATCTGTTTGTGTTAAGTGTTGCTCCTATCGTAATATCCTTCCTTCTAAATCATGTTGCTACTAATTTGCAGACTGTGACCGAAAGTAATTGATTTAGAATTTCTTGCCAAGTTTTATATATAATAATATATTATTATTATTATTATTATTATTATTATTATTATTATTATTATTATTATTATTATTATTATTATTATTATTATTATTATTATTATTATTATTATTATTATTATTATTATTATTATTTTATTATTTTTTATTATTATCAT